>JAWZYT010005331.1:0-32500 GCA_034508575.1 Petrolisthes manimaculis
GAAGGTTTATTCAGATGGCAACTCAATGATCAGAGGGTTACAGCAGCAGTAAACTTACCACAAGTGCCACACATAATGATTGATTAATTGTTTGTAAATCCACCACGTTCCATCAGTTACCAAAACACAGTTATATCATCATCAACAGCAGCAACATGTGCAGCAGCTCTAGAAAACAACGATGATAAACATAGGCTGATAATATTCTAACCACACTCTCAATAAATAATGTCCGTCCTAACCACAGGCCACATTACAAGAGCCACATTCACACGACGCAGCCAAGGACATTCGAGACATGAGTACAGCGACAACATTCTGTACTCTCACTCACTCCCACCACCTTCCCTCATCTACAGTATACAACCATCACACCACACTGTTACTAAACCCATGTTATGTTATCACACTGACACTATAGTACAATATCACCGTACCATCTTCATAGTATGAGATGTGTTGCTTCTCACCATACTGCTACCACCACACTACCATTATTTTTCTATTACCACCACACAAACACCACTTATATTGTTGCTAGAGCTCAATCTTCATACTACTGCACTATACATCTACTATACATCACAACCACAGTCACCACTACTACAAACAACCACACTGCAATCAATACCACAACCGTACACAACCATACACAACCACAATGACATTACTACCACACACAACCACAAACAATCGTACACAACCATACACAACCACACTGACATTACTACCACACACAACCACAACCTTACACAACTATACACAACCAAAAACTACCGTATTATCAACCCAGTTATATACTCGTTGCACCATCCATTGCAGCTACAACCGCATTCATCCATCTCTCATGCCTCCATATATCATCGCTTCTACCATCATCCATCACTGCTACCACCACTTACCATCACTTCTACCACCGTGTTTTCCTACTGTCAACCCTCATTACTTCCACTGCTTCATCTCACACAGTATTATTATTTCCTTACTACCAACACCACCATCTGTCTTACGTTGCGTCGCCTATTCTGTCATTGCATGTTAGTTAGTGTATTGACATAAAGAAACTACAGCAATACAATATACAAAATACAAAGGAGAATGTGTATATACTCCCAACCTAAACAGCCATTGCTACATCAGGTTAATATATTTTAATAATTTATCGTCACTATCTCCCACCACTCCCCTCAACCCCCACCACTCCCATCAACCACCACTCCCATCATCCCCCACCACTCCCATCAACCACCACTCCCATCATCCCCCACCACTCCCATTATCCTCCACTACTCCCATCATCCCCCACCACTCACTCCCATTATCCCCCACCACTCGCATCCCCCATCACTCCCATTATCCCCCACCACTCCCTTCACCACCGTCCTTATCCAATATCCTCACCCAACTGTCATTATCCTCCAACATCATCAAGTGTTGGGGCAGCATAGTAACCACACTGGCTAACACAGCAACAGCACCTCCTTCCCTCCCTCTCTCCTCCCTTCCTCCCTCTCTACCTCCTTCTCTCCCTCCCTTCCTCCCTTCCTCCCTCTCTCCTTCCCTTTCTCCCTGTCTACCTCCCTTCCTCCCTCTCTCCTTCCCTTCCTCCCTCTCTCCTTCCCTTCCTCCCTCTCTCCCTCCCTTCCTCCCTCTCTCCTTCCCTTCCTCCCTCTCTCCCTCCATTCCTCCTCTCCCTGTCTCACTTCCTCCTTCCCTCCCTCTCTCCTTCCCTTCCTCCCTCTCTCCCTCCATTCCTCCTCGCCCTGTCTCACTTCCTCCTTCCCTCCCTCTCTCCCTCCATTCCTCCTCTCCCTCCCTCTCTCCCTCACTTCCAACTTCCCTCCCTCCCTCCCTCCCAACCTAGTCCAGGCCACACCCTCGGGCCAACCCTACTACAGTTATGTTTCCTTTAGATGATTGGTGGCTTCTGTAGTCTCCACTTGCTTCCTATATTTTTCACCAAAGTTTATCCTTCAACTGAAATTTTGTTTTGCATGGCCCAAAAAATAGATATGGCGGCATAGGACACACACACACACACACACACACACACACACACACACACACACACACACACACACACACACACACACACACACACACACAAACACACACACACAGGACAGCAGAATCTGATGTGTTGGAGAAATAGGGTAAGGTTTTTATGTTTGTTTTTTGGCTAGGATTGAATGCTACCGTTTCCTCCAAAATGTGTAACGAGACAGACAGTTGCCTTAGATAGGTGGCCCCGAGGTAAACACATGGTGGCTGGCCTTGGTGTGAGGGAGGGAGGGAGGGGGAGGGGGAGGGGGGAAGGGGGAAGAATGGGGGGGGAGTTAACAATGTAGGAGGGGGGATAGGGGAATGGATGGGAAGGGTGTAAGAGAGGTAGATGAATGATAGGAAGATAATTGAGAAATGAGGATTATTCAGCAATGGAGTCTATAGAATTTAGGTGTGTGTGTGTGTGTGTGTGTGTGTGTGTGTGTGTGTGTGTGTGTGTGTGTGCGAGGGATGGATAGGGATGATGGGATAGGAAGGAGAGAGAGAGAGAGAGAGATGGATAGAATGAATGGAGACAGAGGACTGAGAAACACGTCAGTCTGACCTTCCCATCTAGCCTTCCTTCCCACCCTACTATTCACCCCCCCCCCTCCCCTCCCTTATTCTCATCTCTCTCTCACACACACACACACACACACACACACACACCGCCCCGTAAATTTTTCACCGAAAATCGAGAATAAAGTAATAAAAATCGCAAGTCTTCAACAAAAGATCATATCAAGAGACTTCTAGTTGGTCTCATCTTATTCGTTTCTTAATTCTGCATCTTTTGGTGTATAATACATGCAACTTAGGACACAAATTTGCTTCATAATATGAGAAAAGTGAAGGAAAAGTAGACCAATTTGTAGTATTTTCTTACGACTTTGTTTACAAACTTTCTTTTGTTTCTGCCCAATCCGTATCTGGACGATGAGAACACAGATTCTACGTATAAGGATGAAGAATATAAAAATGTGAGTGAAGGGTAAAATATAATGTGGAAATGGAATGGAGGAGAGTGAAGGAAGGATAACAAGCGTCAACTTTTCTAAGCAATAAGATTTGTGTTCCATCGCTGGCTCACTGTCAACTTTGAAGCGTTGGTTGCATGGCAGAATGTTACCTGGCAGGCAGGCAACCTTTACTTATGTAGACACGGCCAACATTGCTTCCTGTCCACACGTTGACGTCTGAGAGACAGGCCCGGTTACTGCGTCCATAGCAACGATGAGTATGGTAGGGTTCTGTAAGCTGATGATTGCTTCTTGGTTATCACTCTATCCCACGTGGAGGCTAGGCTTACTAACCAATTCCATTAAACGAGGAAAAATAGATGAAAAAGTTGGCTTAAATTATCGTACACGTTATATATGTCATTCACAGATAGAAAGTAAATATCTTTTTAATATATTTGTTTATTTTGTACCAGTTCCCGTTCAGAGTGTAAATGATCACTGTTTTCTATTCTCTACAATCACCATCAATTTCTGCCTTCATACCCATCGCTACTAATTCCTACACACACTCTAGCCCTCCGTCCTTCGCTTAGCTCGAGTTTTTCCTAACCCCTACCCACCCATTTTGCCCCTTGCTTCTCCTTGTTTGGCCTCACTGCTATCTTTTGCTTCTGTTCTTTTTAATACCAATATATCCCTCGCCAAACTTTGCTCCGTCTTGCCGCTCCCCAATTTTCCCGTTCCTCCATATCTACTCCCTATGCACAACCACCATCTCTTCACGCCAGTACCCCCACCACCCCATGTCCTCCGGCTCCCTCCATCCTAGGTCGTCCTCCAGGCCCTTCCCTCCAAGCCCCTGCTCGTCTTCCTCCCCCCTCCCTCCCCCCTCCCTCCAACCCCCTGCTCGTCTTCCTCTCCCCTCCCTCCCACTCCCTGCTGGTCTTCCTCCCCATTCCCTGCTCGTCCTCTGCCTCGTCTGCTTCCCACGGTCCACCACCTGCAACCACTAAGGTCGGACTGGAGCCCCGGGAACATGCATGTGGTTTCGTCCACCTCGGTAATTCCAGAAGGTGCCCTCAATTTCCCCCTCATCTAGCCAAGTTTTGTTTTGCTTTGTTTTCATACCAGAGAAGCAAAATATTCTGAAAACTTTCTACTTTCCTCGCCTCCTCTTTGTCTCCTACTGTATATACACTCCCGAACCCTTAAAAGAATCTATGAGGTCTTGTATCTTGAACGACTCTATACCGTGAATAATATTTTTGTCCGCAACCTTCGAACAACTCCTTATCGTGGCATTGGAGCATTGCCTAATGAACGTTGACATGTATCGTGTATTGTGCTGAAGAATTCTGTCCTCTGTTACAGCATCGGAATTTTGTTTGGACAAGGAAAAATAATTAATGAGTGAACCCATACAATAGGAATTCGTCGCTGGTTACTGAGTAGTCAGTCATGTCAGCAGGGAGTCCAACACAAAGAAATTATTACAAAGTATGATAACTATTTTATATGCCAGATATCACCATCGGCTTAGATTATTTATGGAAACTTGTCTGCGACTATAACTTGTAAAGTACATGGCATCCTTAGAATATGAATAGATTTTCTGCAGAGAATAATTTATAGCCAAAATAAACATCTGAGTTTGACTGTAACAGGCAACTAATATTTTGATAATAATGAAGGACTGAAGTAATGTCATTTTCCCCCTAACTGTAGAGGCAGACATCAAAGCCAAGGTTAAAGTAGAGTAATGCTGGACTACTGGTTATTCACTTGATTATTCAACAGTTTGGTAATGAGGGAATATTACGGTAGGGTTCCACTACATCATTACATAATTACTGAGAATTATCCAGCTTTGTCAGCCAAGGGACTTTGGATCGTTTGGAATTACACGTTCGATAATGTTACGCGTCACTTACGTCAGAAAGAGAGACTGAATCTTTACATGCAACATTTCTATCTGTATATATTGCAATATAGATGTTTACGTCTGACACCCAGCAAAACTGGTTGTGATATTTATGCTGATGGTATGTCTAAGTTTATCGTGGTGGCAAGTGTTAGAATAAGTGGTGTGTGCAGCTTCAATCCGGGCAGACGGTTTCAATCGCTCTGGGAAGGACGGATCCATTACCCGTAAAGGGATGGACCAGCAGCTCTGTCGGATTAGCTCGTACAGTCGCGGACAAAAGCTATGTCCTATCCACTAGTCAATAATTTACGGTAGGCAGGACGTCTTAAAGGTGGAACTTTTATACATAAATTTTACATCATTACCTTGGCATTAATATACATTCATAAAATCTTAATTTATACAAGTGCAGTGGAGTGTAAACTAATATATTGTGACTATATAGCACATGCCTCCAGCAGCGCCCAGCCAGACACCAGTAGCGAGAACTAATCGGTGGCGAAGCTCAGTAACTTGATCGCGAGCCAGCTTAGTGGAAGGAGCCGGGGATTACCTGGCACAGTAATATCGTACAGGGGATTTGCTACTTGGTGCGTACCTCACCCATTACGCTGCTCAACAGATGCTCCGACCAGCAGTTACACGCTCCAAGTTGTCTGTCTGTCTGTGTGTGTGTGTGTGTGTGTGTGTGTGTGTGTGTGTGTGTGTGTGTGTACATGGCTGGGTAATGGTTTGGATGCGATGTTGTACACTCTTGAATGGATGTTATGTCTCGCTTGACTATCTGTAAGCACTGATTGTATGGGGCCTCGAGGTGGTGTGGTGGTGGCGTCCTATATAATAATGTTGGATTTGACGTGAATATTACAAAAAAACAGTTACTTTGTCGTGTTATCTTTACAAACAAGTCCGATCATTATTGTCATACAGGATTGGTTGAAAAGTGGAGGGAGGGAAGATATTTATGTTCACGACTGTACCTCAGACAACATACATACATACATACATACATACAAACATACATACATACATACATACATACATACATACAAACAAACACTGCCTCACGTTCACTGCTGATTGTATTGCTAACTCCGTCGAAATGTTATGTTGCCAGCCCGGTCATACCAAGCTTCCTGCATGTCAGTCTGGGACCAACAATACTTATTTTCTAACGTTACCATTACATATATTATTAAACTAAATATACATAAATCGTGTTGTAGAATGTCTCTTTCCGTATGTTACAAGAAAGCTTTGTAACTTAATGTAGACATATAATAATTATTCCAGTATCTTTAAAACACTTATTATATTATATAATAGTAATGGATGTTTCGAAACATTTACAAAATAATCATATATGTAGCATAGGCAAATAGTTCTCACTTATTTTTGGTTATAATATTAGTCAACTTATAACATTGATAGTGTTTTTATTTCCTTCTAGTATTGTTTTTGTAATATTTCATATTATATCACCGCCATATAATATAATGTCCTTCTTAAGAAGGTTCGTGTGAGGCGTGGGAGACCTCCTTTATAAAATGAAATATGATGGTCATTGTCTTGTAAATCATGAACTCTAGGACAAGATTAAGCTTGCTAAATGTTCAAAAGTTCAACAAGAACAAGTAGCGGAGTTGCTCTTGAGTGTTAAATTTATTACTCATAATTTACTTGGTGTTATCATGGTATCAGTGTGTGCAGCCAGCCACACTTCATCCTTCTGCTCTTCTTCCTTTCGTCTCGCGTTATTACTTCCCTCCTTCTTTACCTCTTCCTTGTTCTGCTTCTGTTTTTCCTTCACCAACGAAGTTGGAGGAGGTTATGTGATTGCCTTCGTATGTTTATTTTATAATATATCTGTAAGCAAAGTATCAAAATAATTGTGAACAAATGTTCACGAAATTTTGGGCATATTGATGGCTGTGATCATAGACTCTCATAGTGTTTGTGTAGGTTTGCGGTCTCTGAACACCCTTCTAGTTATATTCGTCTACTCCTCGTCTTTGTTTTCACTCTCTCCTCCTCCTTCTCCTCCACCCCTCTCTATCTCATGGGTTGGTTGCACGCGGCAGGGATCCGATGCATGACTGCAGCGTGCTGGAAGTGCTTCCAGGCTTTAATTTGATAATTCTATCCAAACAGCAGCGGCCCCGACACAGGCTGCTCACAAAGGGCCTTCCACTTCCCTCGGCTCCTGGATAATTTGACAAGCCATGGTACTTTTTGTGCAGGGGTGGAGGAGGATATCTTAGGGGGGATTTTACATGCAGTCTAGCATTACTGATCTTCACCGCCTCCTTTCATTTCCTCTTCCACTCGCAAGGTTTTTTTATAGCATTACAAATGACATGATTAATTTTGCACGTACTACCAGCCTGTAGGGGGAAGGTAGGGGTGGGGGGCACGAGTGGTCATGTTCTGAAAGAGTTTTGATATCGGCTGCCATTATGTACAGTTTCCTTAAAGAATATGTCCAGCTTACCTCTACTTTGCATTTTTCTTTCTTGATCGTATTATTAACTTGAATATTCCTTTTCATGTAGCTTTGAGTTCTATGTTCTACCTTACGTCTTACTGTGTCCTCTTTCTTTTAAACTCATCTCTCATCACAAACTTTACTATGTATTTCATCTCATTTCTCTATAAATCATCCACTCCCGTCACCCAGCTCCCATCTTTACCCATTCCTCCCTTCATCCATCACTCCGTCCCACCCACAGGTCCCATCTTTACCCCTTCCTCCCTTCATTCATCACTCCCACTCACCCAAATCTGGCGTCCACCACTCCTCTTAATTCTCGCCATTCCTTTCAGTCTACTGCTGGTAATATTGGACTTTCATCACCACTCCTACTACTTACCACCCACTTCTCTAAACCTTCACCACCTCTCTTGACCTTCCCTCACCACGCACCATCTTCAACCATCACTACCCAGACTTCACTACAACACACCACTCCTATAGCTTCACAACCCCAACATAATAACCTCACCACCCCTGTAATTCCCACCTCACTTCACCACCACCAAAACAAACACCACCACTACTACTACTAGTAGTAGTAGTACTAGTACTACTACTAGTACTACCACCACCAATACCTCGTTTCCTCGGCGCCCCGTGCACGTAAAATCAAGTGACCAGGATATACATACGACACGAACCTACCTATTAGAACTGTGTGTGTAAAAAAAAGGCATAACATGTTGAATACAGACCCTGACGGAGTGACTGCTCTACTATTCATACTATCGACTGCCCTTCCCGATACACGCAAGCCAGGTCCTGGTAATGGAAAGACGAGGTGAGGTGGTGGTGATAGTGAATGTGGGAAGGAGGTGGTGGTGGTGGTGGTGGTGGTGGTGGTGAATGTGGGAAGGAGGTGGTGGTGGTAGTGGTGGTGAATGAAGGTAAAGGACAGGGAATGAAGTGAAGAATGAGGGGAGGAAGAGGAGGAGGAGGAAGAGTGGAAGGAAGTAACATGAGAAGAGAAAGGATAGATATGGAGGGAAGGGCGACTGAAAGAAGAGAAGGGAGTAAGAGAAGGATAAGTGGAGGGTTAGAATTCATATGAAAGAGAAACACGAAGCCTGTGAAATATAAAGGAAAGATAACGGGGCTGCAAGAGGGGAGATACCACCCCCAGAAAAAAAAAATATATATATATAGAGAGAGAGAGAGAAGGGAGCAGATGAAGGGAAGGGAAGGGATGGAGATTAGGGAGGGAGGGAGGGAGAGAGAGGGATAGGTAGGGATGGAGATTAGGGAGGGAGAGAGAGAGAGGGATGGGTAGGGATGGAGATTAGGGAGGGAGAGAGGGATGGAGATTACATAGGGAGGGGGCTGGGTGGGTCGGAGTTTAAGAGGACCAGAGGGTACTGCACTCCAACAAGGTCCCTGAGGTTATCGCACTAAAACAATATATACGGTAGTTGAGTTTGTACTGTCTAGTCGGGCGGGAGGGTCGTCATTATCTCTCTCTCTCTTTCTCTCCCTCTCTCTCTCTCTCTCTCTCTCTCTCTCTCCAACACTTATTCATTCCCCTGCTGTTTCTATCGGGTTGTGGTGTTGTTGTTTTCGTCTGTTGTTAGTCCTATTCTAGTTAAGTCCTAACGAGTAGTCTCTCTTATGTATGTCATGGGCAGACCCTCACTTGGTTAATTTTTCAGAGTACTTCATACCTCCTTTCCTCCTAACTCACCAGCAGTCCTTCCTTCACCTCTCAGTCCTCCGGGATCACCCATTCTCCTCCCGTGCCTGTGAACTTAAATTCTTTCCAGTCCTGAGGCAATACCCATACTTTCTACTATTCCCAGAGTAGCTATTATCTTACTAATCCTCCGGGGGTACTTTTATAACAGGTCTCAGACAGTACACATCCTTCCTTTCTATCCTATAGCTCTGCCTTTCTCTTTCCCAACCCACAAACAGTCCCTATATACCTACTCTAGTCTCCCTGACAATCCTCGGCGCCCCTACCCCCTACCCCTACCCCCTATCCCTTCCCCCTTTCCCTTCCCCTTCCACATGCAATCTGGCGGGCACGGACTGCCGTGGGGGCAGGGAACGGAGAGTGACAGGTGGCGTGATCCCGCCCAATTCGGAGCTGTTGTGAATTTTTACTATTTTCTTTATTTTCACCAGTGTGAATTCATTTTTATAAGAGAGCTTTTGGCCACTCCCGGTGCAATATTTGATGGCGGTGATGTGGAGAGCCGAGGACGACACACACACACTCGAAAACGGCGTAGCTGGTTGCCACTGTCAATGGCTTGAATTCGGATCCAGTTGGATTGGAAAACTTTCGGACTTTATACCCTCTTTTTGACAACGTATTTCCAGAGCTGCAATAGCACTTTCTTCCTGTGGTTTTGGAGAAGGAGTAACTTACACACTGGAATGTTAGTATTTCTTATTTTCATACATCGTATACAAGAAAGTGTAACTTAGGTTAATGTCGCTTTATGCCGATTTCCATGCAGTATTTATCGTTGAACAGGAATTATTCTCTGCATTTTTAAACAATTGGTATGCCTTGAGATGCTCTGCCATTGGAAATATATGTGCTGTATATAACCAATACCTAAGGTTATTTATTGGTGTACATGTGCAGTTATGCTATGAACTCCTGAAGAGACATACTATTGCTATACACACATCAGTAAAAGAAAAAAGAAAAAAAAAGAATGAAAATCGTTTAAGCAATTGTCTGTGGAACAGGTGAACGAAACTGTCTATTGTCCCTTAACAAGTAACAGAATAGAAAGTGAAAACTAAAATACTTCCTTTTCTGGCCACATCTGAGATCACAAGTCATGGTGTCACTCCCTCACGAGACAATCACATGGACCAGATGATGTGAAGTTAATCCCTCTTTGAAAATAAATGGTCAAAGCACTATTCTTACCTCACTCCTTTCCGAGTATCGTTTATAGTATTCCTTTCCACTCACGCATCCATCTATCTCTCCATATACTTTCTGGTGAATATTCCTCCCTTCTCCGTCTCGCTCATCTCTCATACTCCTCTCCTGTTCTTAATTCTGTATGTCATTGCATTGTATTTTGTTTTTCTCTTCGTTTCAACCTTCAGTTACCCTCTCTCCCCATCTTTCCCATTTCATTACTCACTCCTCAACCTTTCCCCTACTCTTCATTACCCATTCTCCTTTCTCTCTCTCCTCCCCCCCTCTCTCTCTCTCTGTTGTTTATCTATCCCTCCATCTCTGAGTCCCTCCACTCTTCATTACCCACTCTCCCCTCACCCCGTCTCCCATCACCCAACCCAACCCAACCCAACCCCGTCACTGTCACATCCATTGCTACTTTATGTCCCTCTATACGCCCCCCTCCCCTCTCTCCTTCCTTCCTGCTTGCGTCGTTTTTGCCTGCCCTCCGTTTATGCCACCCCAGGGGGAAGAGTAGCCGCCGCTTCCTAAACTCGCGTCTAATTCCTCGATTCCATTTCAGATAAGGGGAGCCAGCACCTCTTATCATGGGGGTAACGAGCACAAGTACATACAGCTTGGAGTAGGAGGAGAGAGCTTCCGGTCCACATTATTCCCAAGTCTTCCTCAGTGACACAGGGGAGAAACTCGGCCTCATGTTTGCTCTTCCCCCCTGGATGTCCGTGAACATTTTGACAGCACATTTTCTTGGGTATTTCGAGTACCAACCCTTCCCCCGAAAGCAATTAGGCGAACAAGTATATATCGATGTAGTTTATAATGCACCTTCTTTTTTCCCCCTAGAATTATATATATATATATTTTTTTTTTTTAATTCTGAATCTTGATGTATCCGTAATATGATGTAATGTAATCAAATCAATCTGAAGGAGTATACTCCCAGGTACTGTAAATAATGCGTCATCACCTCAAATCGAAACTGTACCTTGTACCATGAGAAGTTTGAGAAAATCATCTGTTTTGGGAGGGGAGGCTGGGAGTGATAAGGAAGGAGGTGGGAGTAGAGGGAGAAGAATCTTTGCGGTCGCCTCTCCCATTGTCTGTGATGGTCTTGGGTTACGGTGAGGTGGGGGGTGGGTGGGGGGGGGGGGGATCATCACGCACGCACACGCTCTTTCCTGCACAGATGCACTTCTCAGCACACACGTATGTATGTTACGTACAGTCATGAGGTAAAGCAAAGCGATGTTCCCTTCTTGTGTTGGGATTGTGAATTTAGAGTATAAGATAAAATATTGTTGAATAATAATCATTAGTATGCGATCATCATGTTGCATTTAGAAAGTGACTATCAGTTGTTACATTGTCAAATCAATCGTTCCCCTCGACTTTAAAGAATCAAAGCATTTCCTGTGATATTAGTAAATAGTGAAGTTCAGATAATTCTCTAGGATGCATAAAACATCAGTATTCGTTAATTCGAGAATTGCATAATAACATTACAATTTGCTGTAGGTTTTCAGTATTTACGGCCAGTACAAAATTATGTTAGTGCCTGAATAAATAGAGAATTTAGAAAAATAATGACTAAAGAGCACAATCCTATATGATTTTTAAACGTCCTGGGAAACTGGCGCCCTTGACCACGCCCCAGCGAACCTCCAAGCCCTGTGTTGAATGCCGGTGACGTCACCAGCCTGGTCTTGTTGACTCAGCGCCGCCTGGGACGTCAGCCCACCAACCGTGTACATCTTCACCAAGCAGCCTCCATTACCTAACCTCTCACCGAGAAATCTTTTAACAATGATGTTTTTTCCTGACCGTGTTGCAATATGTTTCTGTTTTATGAAGGAAAATGTTGAATTTAGGTTTTTTGTTTCGGACATTCACATAGACATTTTTATAAGTATTATTATTCTTTATAGTTTCAAAAGCATTAGGCGTTGACTCATGGAGCAGTAAAGTGAAAATCACTGGTAAATTATTAACAGAAAGAGAAACTAGCTGACTGTGCGAATGCAAACAATTCACAATTACCGGCAACAACTCGTGAACTTAGTGAACATATACCGTAATTAAAAAGTACAATTTTGCATAAAAGGTGTTCACGTATAATGATGTCGGCCTAGTCACGTCAGCGAGGAAATGTAAATGCTAAGTGCAAAGTGAACATTCTGTAGAATATAATTATGCAACCTAATGCATGCAAACCGAAGCGAAATGTCGATGAATTTAGATATTGAAGGAATTTATTTGACCTAAAGAGTAGTCATGATTCATAGGGCCATAGTCCTGGTGTTGACGATGGTATGGCACTGATACGATGACTCCACAGACACACTATACTGAGCCATCGTAGCGGTACCACACCATCGTCAACACCACCACCGTCGATATTCTTGACTGCATGTGTGTGGTCCATAGAGTCAACAACACTCCCTTACAGTTTCCAGGTCAGACAACGTGAGCGGAAACTGTATATATTGAGCAAGGAGCGTCGGTGGTGTTTACACTGCTGAAATCCCATCGCTTCTCTGGTCCAGTGGAGATGAAAGTTAGCTGGTCAAGGTAGGGGCAGCGGTAAAGCGTAAACATGGATGGCCTATACTGCAGCCTTGGAATACTTAAGGGGAGAGTATACTTTTGTTATATTGGAGTGCCTTGATTCCTCCAAAGTATGCCAGGAAACAGGACCAGATGGACAAATATAATGGTGTTCTGTTGCTGGGAATTGTTTGGTAGAATCATTATCTCCAAAAATGTCCAAACTGTACCCTCCCCTTAAGCCCACCGATTGTGTATTGTTGCTGGTGTGTGCATAGTGGATGGGGTGAGAGGTTGTGTTTGTTGCCTATTTACACTGGTGTCGAAACTCAAGTGTGGGAGTAAATTGCGTTTAGATTCTGTAAATAAATGTTGTCAGATGAATTCAGGCGAGTAATGAGGTACTACAGTCTCGTGCAAAAGCCCTACATTATTTTGATGAATGAAACTGAGCGATAGAATGAATATTACGAAACAAAATAACAGACACTATCAGCTGTGGTTTGGCGTCGTTTAATGAGGCCGCTTCATTCCAAGGTGTTGATTATTTACTGAGCACGTGACGACTTGCATTTGTATATTTTTAAGTGGGAGAGTTTTACATGTAGATATTCAACCTGTTTTTAGCACTTCATGTGAACTAGAATTTCCTGGAGCTTTAATTAGTCACGGTGCAAGAACAGTTTGTATGAAAGGAATGTGTTGTGTTGTGTTGTGCCTCCTCCCGGGGTATGCATAATAAATTCTCCTTTTTCTCTTTTTTTGGCGAGTAACCAAACTGATTTTATTTAATGAACTTTATTATTGTCTTATTTCACTTATCGTCCATCAGTATTACATTTACTACTTTATTCTATATCTTCGTCTGATTAAATAAATACCAAAATTATGGTTTAATGTGTAATGGATTTTGTGATGTATTTGAATATATCTACTACTTGTTCCAAATGATGCCCTGAAACTGATCACTTGGTGTGGGAGTGAGTGATGTGTTTTGTAGCCGTGTTTAGAGGAGTGAATAGCCTTCCAACTCGTCCATAAAATATTACCCACTCAATTCTCCACCCGTCGTCTTCCATCTGTTGTCTGCCCTCCTTGTTTCCTTCTCATCTTTCCTCCTTCTCATTTTTCCTCCTTCCCATCTTTCCTCCTTCTCATCTTTCCTCCTTCCCATCTTTCCTACTTCTCATCTTTACTCCTTCCCATCTTTCCTACTTCTCATCTTTACTCCTTCCCCTCGTTCTTCTTTCCCATCTCTCTTCCTTCTCATTTCTCTTCCTTCCCATCTTTCCCCCTTCCCATCTTTCCTCCTCATCTTTCCTACTTCTCATCTTTCCTCCTTCCCATCTTTCCTCCTTCCCATTATTCCCCGTTCCATCTTTTCTCCTTCCCATCTTTCCTCATGCCTTATCACCATCATGCACCAATCGTTTCCTATTGCGTTTCACCCTCGTTCCCTGTGCTCGTTGCTCATCATCACCTCTCCTCCAACACTCCTCATTACCATCATACCTATCCTGTCATTCTAGCTTCCGCCTCTTAATCAACCCGTGTTCTCCCCCTCTTGCCTCAACTCGTCTTCACCCCGCCTTCACCCCCTTATCACTCCTTCCCATCAGGCCTTCTACACACCCCTCAGTCCTCGGTCCCTTTCTCTCTTCACTCTGTCTTCCTACTCCCATCTCTCCTTCCCATCAGGCCGTCTCCATACCCCCCCCTCACTCCTCAGCATTCACCCCTCTTCACGGTCCGTCCCCTCGACACAGCAACTCACTAACACGAGCTTCCTAATTAGCTGAAAAGGCCAGACTTGTACCGCAGTGAGGGAGGGAGAAAAAATATATATACAAGAAAAGCCGTGACGTCTTAAGCGCATTTAATTATCCGGAAAGGGGGATTTGAAGCAGTAAATAAATGACTTTCTTGCCCTGTCGGGGACTAAGGCGGCTTTGTAAGACATGACAATCAGACCCGCATTCTTAGAAAACTCATTGTACTGAAAACGTATCTGAAAAATGTTAAAACAAATATTTAATAATTGGTGGTTAGGAATCTTACCTGCTGAGAAAAGTGTTAAGGAATACCACCACAAACCTGATCCTCATTCACTTCACCCTATGGTCATGGTCGTGTGTGTGTGTGTGTGTGTGTGTGTGTGTGTGTGTGTGTGTGTGTGTGTGTGTGTGTGTGTGTGTGTGTGTGTGTGTATGTCAGCTTCCAACTGCCTCTGACCCCGAAGGATTAGATATACAGCTATAAGACCTCTGGGGTAAACACACGCCTGGCGGCCTAAGTCTGACTAATTTCACAACAATAAGCAGCAGCCAACATGAAGGATTGCATCACTGCTAGTAGAGTCCTGGGGAGCATGTTTGTGGTCTATTAATCTTGGGGGCCACGGCGGAATTCGGGGTCATAATTTGCGGAATCACCCGCGTTACGCCGAGAACATGGCGATTCGGGGGCGAGTTAGTCCCAACTCTCTCAACATACAGGGACAAGTAGTCAGGCTTCTCTTCTCAGGACATCTTTCCTCTCATGTTATGTTATGTCTCGTATATATTTATCTAACGCATCCTAAATTTCCTAAATTATGGGATCTGTGATGTAGAAAGGCTGTAGGCTACTGAATCCTCCAGACTTAGGCCACGAAACACTCACTAAATATGGAAGGTTCTCTTTGAAGTACATTTCGGGGGATTCAATAAATTCCCAACATCATCAAAGGTCCCACACTTGACCAACTGTGAAATGATTTGAAGGGAGCGAGACTTCACTTATCTTACTATGACACTAAAAGCTGACCATGATGGATTGTACTGTATCATCTGTAACGTTTATATACAGATAATCAAAACAAATACCAATGAACTGAATGTGGGTGCTAATGATGAACCCTTTATTATTACCTGACGTCTTTAGCTTAACACAGAATAGCGTAACAGACTGACCCAAACGTTGTAACCTTCTGACACTAAAACCCTCAGACCTGGAACTTTGAAGACATAATGCTTGTGGCCTGTGTAGGAGCGAGGTGGTAAAAGTGAAACTATATAGACTGAAACATTCAACCCACCTATCCATCCAACCCATGCATGCACCCTCCCTTATAATAATCTGGCTGCTTTGATGAGTAGGTAGGGTGGGTCTGTCTGTCTGTCTGTCTGTCTGTCTGTCTGTCTGTCTGTCTGTCTGTCTGTCTGTCTGTCTGTCTGTCTGTCTGTCTGTCTGTCTGTCTGTCTGTCTGTCTGTCTGTCTGTGTGTGTGTGGATGTCCCCGAGGATTAGAGAGAAAAGAAAGAACGATAAATGGGTGAAAGAGGAAGTAGCCGTGTGGAGGCGTGACTTGGAGTTGTAAACAGTGACGGGGTAATGGAACACTTACCTGCCTGTAAACATTGTCATTCGCTGTTCCTCCTCATGTGTGTGTGTGTGTGTGTGTGTGTGTGTGTTTTAAGTACGATCCCTCCTTTCTCTCACATTATCTCTTTAACTGCATTTGTTTTACCTTGTTCTCCTTTCCTTTGTTTTATTCATATTTCAGTTGCTGTTGTTTTGTTGTGTTTCTTAGCAGTGTTCGAGTAAAAAAGTCACCTTCAGATCAACTACTACATTTTACCACCATAGTTAATCCCCATTTAGTTTAAAAGCATCAAGAGAATTACTAGTGTGGAGTGTATTCCCGCGGGGTTCCTGCCTGCTGGTATACCTATTATGGTCGATAAGGACTCTAGTTTCCAGCTGGGAGAAGTATACCCAAATCTCTCATTATACAGGGAGTCTGGCTAGTGATCCTCCAAGGCGGTTTGAAGAGCTTAATTTTACCCAAATTATCATTGAATTTTCATTCGTTAAGTTTGTCGGCCCTTATCAAAATCGAGATCAAACCTGAATAGCGTAGTCTGACTTAATTAATGTTAAGCAAACTAAAACGTTCTAACGTAATCATACCTAAGTTATGTACAGTACCTCTTCCCGACAAAAGGTTAGGATTCTATCTATCATGAGAAGGTTCGGAAAAACGGTGTACATTCACTAACCTTTCGACCTCAAGAAGCGAGACGCAGGTGGGACGGCATAATAATTGCCCAGCGGCGACGCAGGTGGTGACTCCCCCCTCCCTCCCCCGCCTCCCTCCCCAAGCCCAGGTACTGATTATTAAAGGAATCCGTGCTGTGGTAACGACCTGGTGCCTCGTCACTCTTTAACTCCAACTCTGATGTATTTTTGTCACTGATATATGCATGGCTCTACGTGCTGATATATGCATGGCTTTACGTACTGATATATGCATGGCTTTACGTACTGATATATGCATGGCTCTACGTACTGATATATGCATGGCTCTACGTACTGATATATGCATGGCTCTACGTACTGATATATGCATGGCTTTACGTACTGTGGCCATCATTTCTCTGTGGAAAGAGAAATATTATTATACAATTTTGGTGTATATATATATTGTTCTTTTGGCCCTTTTTTGTGTTAATGTTTTCTGTTGTTTTAAGCCGTTTATGAAATTCGTTCATTTTTCTTGATGTAATCACATAATAACTGAGCAAAATATAATTATTAGGAATGGTTGACCCCGAACCAAATAGTGTGCGTCTTCTCTGTGTGCAGCTAAAGAGTTCCTTCTCATAAGTATAAGTATTCTTCCACAAAATCCCCAGTTAAATCACAGAGCGAAAGAGTAATGTAAAAAAAAAAAAAAAAAAAAAAAAACACATCTTCGGGCAAATTTGTGGTTAAGTTAATGGAGCTTATCGTCAGACGGTGTTTTTATAAATGTATTTTTTAAGATAAACTCATGGTACAGTTGCCAAAAGGGGTATTGCAACAACTATTGATACAACATTAAATATATTAATGTCCATAGTTGTTTGTAAGGATTATAAGTATGTATTACAGAAGGATATGTATATTTCCATCTGTTATACATGCTTATAGTCCCGACAAAAGTTGTGGATATTACTAGGGTTAAAGTTCTATCAAGATTTGTCGCAATACCTTTTTTGGCAACTGTACATCCTCCTTTGCTATACTCTGAACCATTAGACATGATTATGGTTATTGGAGTTAAATTAGTGGAAGTGTTCCTCGTGGTTCACGTCGGGGTAGCTATGAGGATTATTTTTATGTTCTGGGGTCTGACTTGGACACTTTGTTGATGGCTCTCTTGTTCTGGTGTAAGAAAGACTTACTTACTTCCAAACATATGAGTCGATAGGGTAGGGTGGCTGGCGACTGGTTTGTCTTTATAGTGTCTTTGTTGTCTCTTCGGAGTTTGATTTTAATTATTAGGTTTTCTATAACTATTATGGTTGAGAAGATACAACAAGGTTAAAGTAGTTTACTCACTTTTTATTTATAACACGAGTTAGTATACAGAGTCACAATATGTAGCTTGCACGGGTTTAAGCTAGGCTAGGAAGCTAACTTTAAAGAGAGATAACACGCTAGAGTAACCTGTGATCGGATCGGTTATCTGTAGCTAACTGAGAGCTATAGGAGCGCAACTAGGGCGCTTCCCTTGTGTATGATATGAACTGTGTTGTCACTTTATGCTAGCGTGTTAGTGGTTCCCAAGCGTAGGTCAGCAGTATTGGAGCATCATGTGACGGGTGTAAGTCTGAGAGTCTAAGTGACTCATATAAGTAAGTATCAAGTAAGTTATTATAAGTAGCCCTCTAATGAAGGTGAAACCGGAACAATGCTCGGCCACTACCATCCTTCGCCCTCGAAGGAACATTTATAATAATTTACATGTTGTTATATAAGGGGATTATTATCTTCTGGCATATCTTTCCAGGTTGATTATTAATATTTTCCCTATTAAACTTAAGATTTAAATATATAGATATTATTATTATTGGAATACATGCAGTCTGTAGATGTACTTTATTATTTCTACAGATAATAATTAATATTACATGTCCAATATACATTATGGGTAATACATCCTATCTAAATGTGTAGTGGTGTGTAATTAGCCTATACATTTGTATCCTCATTACCTTGTGACACTTGTCTTTGTCGTTCGTGAGCTAATAATTGTTGGTACCAAGTGTACACCCTCCGTATACACCAGCTAAATACAATAGTACAACAATTAACATTAGTGCAGGTATGATGTGTAGAGGTAATACAACTTCTCTTAAGAGATGTAAAGGTAACAAATTATTCAACTTTGAGGTAAACTCTGAGTCTATTAAAAATTGAAGGATCTTTATGTTATCTAAAAAAAAAATTATGTTATCTATAGAGATGTTTTCTACAAGGTTAACTCTGACATTAACTCTGTAGAAAGTGTGGACACAAAAAAGCTTTATGGTGATGAGTAGGTAAGTTAAGAAAAATGTTCATTTCTAATCTCACAATGACCCTGAGCCATATAATAACCATCCACCCAAACGTGTTGGACTTACCATTGCTAAATAATATCACACTTATTCTCTGTTTGTGTAGTAGTAGTGGTTAGTACTGAAGTGCTTATGGTAGGAAATATTACTGACAGTTTTGAAATACAGTAAGATGTGGGAAGAGTTGAGTCTGGCATTATGAATGAAAGGTCACACTGTGCCTGGTTTGTTAAATTCCAAGTAAACATATAACCAGGACATACAGTACATGCAAGTGTAAGTATGATGTGCGACAGTCATCCAATGAATGTTTGTCCAAAGTGTCTATGGCAGTATAATCTTCAGATGAGACTATGTATGACTTGTCTACAACCAGCAGGGTATAATTTACTCTTAATTGGAAATGGTCGTAATTCCCAAATATTAATTGACGTTTTTTTACTTATAAGGAATATTTAAGACTTTTCCTCTATGTTCAACCAAAGTACCTGGCCAGAGTACTTGGGCTGTAACTTCATTTTGTTGGGCAAGTGAAACAAGTGCTATACCCAGCAAAAACTGTACTAGAATCTTGTCTCAGTTAGAATGAGTCCAATGATAGAGTAGTAATATTCCACGTCAGATAGGTTAAATATAGGGTTAAGCTTTTAAGTTTTTATAGCTATTTCCACTGCTGCCTGCGACTGCCATAGAGGTAACAACTTCGAGTTTACTCTACCCAATCCAGTATCTACCAAGTCACTTATGACTACTTCGTTTAAATAATTAAGTTTCTTAACAGCTATGTCAATGGCTGCTATGTACTCACTAATTAATTGGATGAGTTCAATTATTTCATGGGTTTGTGTCGTAGGTGTTGCCGAGCTTCTTAAGTTCGAATGACAATTCTTTTCTGTTGCCCTAGGGTAGTAATTACCCCCCCTAGTTTCTTACCTAAGACAGTGACATCATCGGCCAGAGCTTCTTAAGTTTGAATGACAATTCTATTCTGTTGTCCTAGGGGAGTAATTACCCCCCTTGGTTTCTTACCCAAGACAGTGACATCATCGGCCAAAGCTTCTTAAGTTTGAATGACAATTCTTTTCTGTTGTCCTAGGGCAGTAGTTACCTCCCCTAGTTTCTTACCTAAGACAATGACATCATCGGCCATTGCTGTCCCAACAACTGGTTACTCAACAAACCCATAAAATTAAAAAAAAAAGGCCATGTCTCTGACGACGAGCATGAGCAGTTTCTATATGTCTGTGTAAGTCTGATACATGTTGTCCAAGGTTTAAAATTATCTTTGGCATTTCTAGCAATCCGTGAACTTCCAGTTGTATGTACAGTAACTAAATCTTCCACTATCAAGACTTTTACTCTATTTTCAACCAAAGCACCTGAAACGCACCTGGCTTCAGTACTTGGGCTGTAACTGCTGTTTGTTCGGCAAGTGTAACACGCGCTATACCTAGCAAAAACAGTAATAGAATCTTGTTTCCCATTTAAAATAAATGACATTATTTAGTTTATGTTGCAGACCTTAGTTTTTGTCTGTTTGTGTGTTTGAAGACAGATATGTGGGAGTGGAGGTTAGCATTTCTTGTGCTTGTGCTGTTTATATTTTAGATGGTTCATTTAAGTTTATCTGTTTACTCCTATCTACATGCATTATTTCTACCTTCCCCGTTTTTATACATTTTATTTTTTATTTTATTTCTATTTCCATGGTGATGTCGATTATTTCATACGGACCAACAAACTTTGGAGTTAATTTTGATACTCTTTCTGGGGATTTTATCATGACATTTTCCCCTACAGCAATATCTATCTAAATTCACAGCTTGAGTATGTTGTTTGATCAACATCTCCTGCCTACTACCTTTTAGGTGATTCCTGACTTCCTTATGGATGTTATTAAACACTTGTAGTCATCCAGATGAGGGTCCCGAATTTACACTAGTTTATCCCCCAGAAGAAGCGGTTACTCTGTCTCTTATTGTGTGTCTTCCTGTCATGTGTGTGTGTGTGTGTTATGCATTATGAAAACGTGATAGCATTGGTCTCATATATTGCTTCTTTTGCTATTAATTTGGTCTCTCACATTGCTTCTTTTGCTATTAATTTGGTCTTGGAATAAGTGTGGGGGATGGAGTGGGTTGGGTAATGTGTGAGCTGCAGTTTTTTTTTTTTTTTTTTTTGCTCTTTCTCTTTCTCTTTCCGGTATTATTCTCACTTCTTCTCTCCTCCTCAATTTTCATCTCCATCAACAATTTCCTTCCTGCTCTTCTCTCCTCCATTTCAAACTCCAACTTCTTCTTCTCGTATTATTCCCAGCGAGGTAATCCCATCCCCTCAGCCTCACCCTCCCTGCTCATCCCCCAGAGAACACCGAGGCAGGCAGGGGGTCGTGGTATTATCATGAGGGCCACCTGCAAGAGACACTCGCCTTCACCTCAACTCCATTGGGCTTAACAAGGTGGCAACACGAGGCAGGGAAGGAAGGAAGGGCCATGAAGCTACCTATATTGGAAAGGAGAGGACTGAAGGACACATACACACACAGGCACACACACACACACAGGCTCAATCAAACATACACAAATACACATACACACACACAGGCACAAGCACACACACACACACACACACACACACACACACACACACACACACACACACACACACACATACACACACAAGCACACACACAAGCACACACACAAGTACACACACATACAGAGGAAAATACATGGGGAGAGGGACTACGTGGATGGGGTGGGGGCAGGAGGAGACACAAGGGGCAGAGGTGGATGAACCATTGGAGGAGGGTGGGGTTGGGTTGGGTTGGCCAGGACGGGGAGGGGGTTACAGGGGTGATGGAGGAAGAGAGAGAGAGAGAGAGAGAGAGAGAGAGAGAGAGAGAGAGAGAGAGAGAGAGAAAAGGGAGGAGCCAGAGATGTGATGAAGAGGGTGCGAGAGTAGAAAGATTGAGGGGGAGATGGGAGGCAGGTTGGTGAGTAAGGGAGGGAGGGAAGGAGGGAAGGAGGGATTTAGGATGTACGCCCTTGTCATCTGTTACTAATGGTTTGTAGAGCAAGGAAGACGGCGAGATAATTGAAGTCGTAAGGCGAGAGGCGAACAGGAACGAGTATATGTATGTATGTATGTATGTATGTATGTGCCTGATGAGTCCTAGACATTTTTGAGACATTGACAGAATCTCTTGAGGAATTTATTAGCTGAATTGTAAACTTGTAGAAGATCAAAACATTCTGATAAATTCTCGGGTTATCTTTTTTATGATGCTTGATTCTACGATGGATTGTTAATTTATTTATTTTCTAGATGTCTCAAACTTCAAGAGGAGATATTTCTAGATGTCTTAAACGTCAGGAGGAGATATTTCTAGATGTCTCAAACGTCAGGAGGAGATATTTCTAGATGTCTCAAATTTCAGGAGATATTAATTTTCTTTGCTGGTTAGATGCATCCCCCCCGGAGGCTCTATGTGTCCTTGAATTAACGTCAGATTACTTAACATGACACAGGAAATTATCCCTTCGTGTATTAATTTTACATGTCTGAATACTAATGTGAACGAGAACACACACACACACACACACACACACACACACACACACCACAATAATAATACAGTTTGCTCATATACAGACATTAGACAACAAAGGATCAAGACGTGAGGAGGTAAAAAAAAAAAAAAAAAAAACACAGTTGGGTACAAAAAGGAAGGATAAGTACGTCGTCACGAACCTCACATCTCTCGTACTCAAGTGTATACCCTCGAGGTCATTCCGGCCACGGCCATAAGTCATCCCACTCGTTCTCTTCCCTTTGGACATAATACAAATCGTCAAGCGACATGCGAGAGACCAAGAGAAGACACGGAGGAGGAAGAGGAGGAGAGATGATGGGAGTAAGCTGAAAGGGGGAAGGGAGGGATGGATGAGACAATGTGGATGAGGTGAGGAGGAGGATGAAGGAGGGAGGGATGGAGGAGACAAAGTGGAAGAGGTGAGGAGGAGGAGGAGGAAGGAGGGAGGGAAGGAGGAGACAATGTAGATGAGGTGATGAGGAGGAGGAGGATGAAGGAGGGAGGGAGGGAAGGAGGAGACAATGTAGATGGAGTGAGGAGGAGGAGGGGGAGTGGTGGAGTCACAGGGAGGGGCAAGAGCAGGAAGATGAAGCTGACTGACTGGGTGGGAGGGTGAAGGAGGAAGGAGGGTGTGAATCTTGTAATTAAGTATGGGAATGAGTTCTTACGCATCACTTCCTGAGTCTCGCCTGGAGCGTCTCGGTGGAAGCTTAATCATAATAGAAAATGTATGTTGATAGCTTTGTCGAGGAGGAAGAGCTGTCTCCATTCCTATCTAGTGATGGAGAAGTGCTCGGACATATTAAAATACCATGACACATTACCATCTATTAATATTTAATTAATATCTGAGTGCTGGTGCCTTTTTTCTTCTTTCATGACTCAAACTTTATCAACAATAATCAGAATTCACGATGCTATCTTCAAAAATGATCCCCATATGGAAAATACTTATCGATTTTACTCTCCTGACTGATGGTGAGAAGGTTAGGTGATAGTTTAGTTAGGTCAAGCATCTGAAGCCATGAAATCTTTGTGTTATCCTTTAAAGCCTTCAGAGAGATAAAATGTATTCGTAGCGAGTACAGAAAGTAACACGAGTTTAATTAATATAGTTTTGGTAAATATGGAGCAACTGATTCCTCCAAACTATTCCAGACA
Source organism: Petrolisthes manimaculis (assembly GCA_034508575.1). Classification (NCBI taxonomy): domain Eukaryota; kingdom Metazoa; phylum Arthropoda; class Malacostraca; order Decapoda; family Porcellanidae; genus Petrolisthes; species Petrolisthes manimaculis. The sequence continues at coordinate 24,011 of JAWZYT010005331.1, forward strand.
ACAAGCCACCATTATTTTTGCTCATCCGGTCCTGTTTCCTGGTATATTTTGGAGGAATCAAGGCACTCCAATGTACCCAAAATATACTATCCCCTTAACCCTTTCTCTGCTGAGGGATTTCTGTGGACAAGATGAAAATTGTATGTCGTTAAGCAGAGTATAATATTTAAGTGGCAGATATATAGAAGTAACGGTGAAAGCTCCAAGCCACACCCTACTGACGGGGTTATGGGCCACAATGTTCATGATTGTGGACGACATTTGAAAGTTGATTTTGGGAGGGTAAAAGTTAAGGAACACTGCCATTATTTCGGGTGACTCATTTTTGGTACATTTGGAGTGCTTTGTTGATTCGTCCATAGTATGTTAGGAAACAGGACTAGAAGGGCAAAACTAATGGTGTTCTGTTGCTTTGAATAGTTTGGAGGATTTAGTTGCTACAGAATTACCAACACAATAGTTTCCCCATTTAACACGACTGAATTAGTGTAGAAAGCAGAGTGGGAAAATGAAATCGGATAATGATTATGAACAATAAGGAAACAGTGAAAAAAATTAGAAACAGAATAGCGAGCGCTGCTTTGTTTGTGGGTAGATTTCCTCATATAAGTCATCAAGGGTCGTTTTAAGATACGTTTAATATGTAAATTTAGTTTCAATTGTGAAGTCTATGTGTGTAGTCAGTGAGTCAGGCTAACATATATTACCTAAAACTTTTTACCATGAGTGTATATTTTTTCCCCTCTATTGAGCTCGAAATTACACCACGCCACCACTGATCTAAAAATTAATTGGCCTGACTGACAAGAGACGAGAAAAAAAACGGGGTAATCGTTCAGTTACGCCTCTCAGACTAGCGAAATAAGTCAGCGGTGCGGAGAGAGAACCCATCCAGCAAGAAGCCAACCAACCAACCATCCAACTAATCAACCAACCAACCAGCCATCCAACTAATCAACCAACCAGCCATCCAACTAATCAACCAACCAACCAACTAACCAACTAATCAACCAATCAACCAACCAACCAACCTACCAACCAACCAACCAGCCATCCAACTAATCAACCAATCAACCAACCAACCAGCCAACCAACTAATCAACCAACCAACCAACCAACCAACTAATCAACCAACCAACCAACCATCCAACCAATCAACCAACCAACCAACCAACCAACTAATCAACCAACCAACCAACCATGTATTACACCTCCAATTGATAGCCACCAACCAACCAAAAGCTCTATTGATTTTCACCACAATGCTCTTAGAGATTTCAATGCCGACGAATATCTATCTATCTTTATTTCTCTGGGGTGAGGGAAGGTGATCACGGGATTATCTTTTTAATGTCATGGCTCTTTACTTTACGTTGTTTATTATCTTGTATTTTATGTTCACTTCTCTTATAATTATTTTCGTATCATCATGTAACACTTTCTTTAATTTCTTTGTTGTTGCGTAAGATTTTCCTTTTATACTCTTTCATTTCTTAACCTTTATATATATATGAGTATAATTATTTTCCTCGTGTTCTCTTTCTCTTCAATTTATTTTCCTTGTTATCGATTACTACCTACCAATACTTTTTTTAATAGAGATATCTTAAATAAACATTTTCTTTTATTTGCAACTTCGTTTTTAGCGTTATTTCACATTCCTCGTTTATTTATTATTTTATACATCATGTGTTTCTATTTAACCAAACCCAACTTTACCTTTTAACAGATAAATAATATGGTATCATGATCCGCTTTGCACTGATAACTTTCTTTGTATCAGTTGTATCGATTGTATTAGTCAGTGTTGAAGCCCTAATCTTTATGGACTCTGAAATAAAAGTGAGTTATTATCCGCGCGTGAAACTATGATAATGACTGTACACGTGTGGCCTCAGAGTGGTAGTAGTGGGTTAGTTAGTTACTCCTCTTGCAATCTATTAACTTCATCCCACGGTACTATTATTATTCGCCACTCTGCTGGAGACATGAACCCACACGAGTACATGTTACTAAATTATCCAGCCAATATGATGAGTTCAGAAGAGTGTAAATTGTTGCTAGATAAACTGTAGACTCGCTCGTTGGTTATTTATTTATTTTTGTTCATGGTTTGTCTACTCGCTGTTTTTTTTTTTTTTTTTTTTTTTTTTTTCCAAGTGTTTAAATAGTTTTAAAAGTGGTAAGGGTCGTTTTATAATGTTCCCTTTCTCTGCATATTCTTCTACATCTTATGTTTTTTTATCCACTCTTTCGCCCTCTGTATCTTTATTTCTCTTCTTTTATTTTTCGTCATGTCATTCTCTTACTTCCCTGCCATCTCATTTTCTTTCCATTCGTTTACATCAACACGTTTCTCTAAATTTCCTTCTCTTTGCTTCATCCCACCGTTTCTCCTTTATTTGTCTACCTGCTTTCCCGTTCTCCCGACGAGCCTTTTACATAAACGGCATCTAGCCAGGGTGGGTGAGGGGGACGAGAACAAGGAATGAAAAACCTGTGCTGTAAAACCAGTCAGTAAGTTGGCAAGGAATATAATTGTCTTAACCGAGATTATGAGTGTGTGCTTGCATGTGTGTGTGTGTGTATGTGTGTGTGTGCTTGCATGAATGTGTGTGTGTGTGTGCGTGTAAATTTGTATGTTAATTTCCAGTAACTGCGTGCCTTATGTCCTTGATAGATATTGTCTTGTTGTTTTTCCTGTGGTGGATATCGGATGTGTTTTGTTTGCCCTTCTGTCATTATTATTGTTATTTTTATTATTATTATTTTTGTTTGATTTTTTGTACCTCTGTGATCATCTTTGGGTCCCTATAATATGTATGTATGTATATGTGTGTGTGTATGGGCATAATGTAACTTTATTTTCTGTATTATTCAGTGCATAATATTATAAAGTACGTACGTGTTTGTATGCCTATAATTTGTGGGGTTTTAGTGTGTTGGTGTGTGTTGGTGTGGGCGAGGTGAAAGAGGGCAGGAGGAGGCAAGGCTCAGTGACGATTTTTGACGATGTGAAGTGCCGAGTTAATTAAATGGAAGAAGAAAATGTCGTACAGTAGCCAATGAAGAATATAACTAATTTGCTCGAAGTGCTTCTTAGTTAATAAATAAATGTTTGTCGTGTGTAGACGTCAATGTGTAAAGAGAAAACTATTGTGTGTTGAAAGTGAGTGTACAAATATGCTTCTTAAATTATTGGTACTTGAAATAGTTGCATGTCTCTTGCTGTGTGACAAGATTTATGTTCAGTATTTCTTTGTGTCTAAGCGTCTCTTTAAATTATATGTTTTTACGTGGTACATAAATTAGCATACGATTCTCTCTCTCTCTCTCCCTCTTTATCTCTCTCTCTCCTCTCTCTCTCTCTCTCTCTCTCTCTCTCTCTCTCTCTCTCTCTCTCTCTCTCTCTCTCTCTCTCTCTCTCTCTCTCTCTCTCTCTCTCTCTCTCTCTCTCTCTCTCTCTCTCTCTCTATCTATCTCTCTCACACTCTCTCTCTCTCTCTCTCTTTATCTCTCTCTCTTTATCTCTCTCTTTCTCTTTATCTCTCTCTCTAATAATAATAATAATAATAATAACTATAATCAGTGGCCATGTGCTATAAGTTTGGTAGTGATGAAGAGAAATATAGAAATACTTGAAGTGTGTTAGTGTGTTTAAGAGTGATACTTAATTATTTCATTATTGTGGTCCATCACAGTCATTCTCTAACTCAACCTCCAATATTTGTCATTGACTTTTTCAAATTACTGTATGGATTATAAGTTTAATTACTTATTTAAATTTATTCCTATTACCCAGAAATTATTTACTTCATTATCAGAGTTTAAATAATGTTTGATTTTGTTTTATAATTTTACAGTAAAACAATTATTTTTGTGGTTGAGTGTGTCTTTTCCATCAAATATAAATAATTATTCTTATTTGCATTTTCGTCTTGATTCTCAGATAAGTTTATACCGGTAGCTTGTGTCCTGACTTGGCTTGAAGAAAAAATTATTACCTTAAATATTTCATTATATTATTAACCTCGTCCCTAAGTTAAAACGTTAGTACATAATTGTTAGTTGGTTCAGCTTCATATTCTTGATTGGTGTTTACTTGTATATTCTCTCCTCACGTTCCCAGAGAAACTTTACCCACAGGAAAAGGGCACTTGTTGAGATTCGAGAGGTTGTGTTGCTCTCGTGGCCTCTCTCGTTCAACTCAAATTTATAGATATTTTGCTTTTATACATCTTTGTAATATTATACTGTACAATTTAATGATTCAACTTCAGGCAATTATTTATTATCTGATAAGCCTGGAGTGGGACTGAAAGTAGTGTCAGAAAAATGAAGTTAATTAAGGTAGACATGCTTTTTGTTACCTTTGACATTTGTATAATTAAGAGTAAGTTTCTCATAATTCAGGAAAAAATATTTGTTCATGTTTGTAAACTGTTGAACTAATGTAATTCCTTCTGTCTGGCTTTAGTTAATTTAGTGTAAATTATGTTATAGCTACAACTTAATAGCCTGACCTGACCCAGCCCGAGTTGACCTTACAATTGTTTTGTTCAAACTTTCAAATGCAGACGAAGGATTTCCTCAACACCTGATCCTGATTGTCTGCCGGAGTGAAGGGCGTTCTGTTCTAACCACTACAACTCATTATCTCTCAGGGTTTTTCTTTACTGTGCCGTTGTAAATGATAAAAATAATCGAGGGTTCCTCTTAAATGGTGACTGAAGGCCAAGAAGCGGTAAACAGCAAGTTAAAACACACGGGTCTAGTTTGTATTCAAAGATGATTATATTCCTGTCCACCTCTACACTATAAATAAGCCACACATACCTTTCAGCAAATTGGATCACACACACACTGTCATATAAGTCTCTTCACACTGTTTATAATGCTATACACATTGTGCTAAAAAAAAGTTTTCCTGGATTAGACAGTGGCAGACATATGGCATTTGAAATAATATTTAGATAATAGTGTCATTACACAATATCAGGAAATCAAACCCATAAGTGAGTTATTAATAATTATACATGATCTGCCGATACTGCAATACCTTTTGGGTGGTAATGACTGTGTGTGTGTGTGTGTATGTGTGTGTGTGCGTGTGTGTGTGTAATGATCATGGTACAGGCTGTCTATTCCCCTGCTCTCATAGTAAAAGCATACTCTTCCCCTAATGGCAAACGTCCTCCCTTCCCTTGATTATATACTCATTATCTCTCATTGTATATGCTCGCTGTATTCCTCTGATGGTGTGCTCACTCCCTCCCTCGGGGATAATTCCAACATTTCCGCTTATGCTTTTTTCCTGATGAGTATGTCGCGGCAACCTAATATGGTAGTAAATAGATATCCATTCCGGTACTCACTGTGTCTTAATAGTTTCAAATAAGGTGTTTCATCAGGTAATTCTAGAACGGAAGCAGGTAAATTGGTACTGCACTGAAACTACTCATTTTTCCCTCCAGGGTAGCCAGGAACTACAGTATACATACTCGCATGGCTGGGGTCCCGTGGTGGCTTAATTTTCCGCAACCTGGTCCCATCGCAGAGGCTAAAGTAGCTAGTTTCTCGCCTCAGTACTATAAGCAGTCACGGTAATGTAGGACGAGACGTAATGCTGGTGTCGTGAGAAGTGGTAGGTAGGTAGGTAGGAAAGTAGGTAGGAAGGTAGGTAGGTAGGTAGGTAGGTAGCTAAGTAGGTAGGTAGCTAAGTAGGTAGGTAGGTAAGTAGAAAGGTAGGTAGGTAAGTAGAAAGGGAGGTAGGTAGGTAGGTAGGTAGCTAAGTAGGTAGGTAGGTAAGTAGGTAAGTAGGTAGGAAGGTAAGTAGGTAGGTAGGTGTGGTGCTGAAGATCCATGGCAATAGTTAGGGAATAAGTTAATGCTTAAGATGGTTTTAGGACGAATTATAGTGGTGGTCTGGTGGTGGTGGTGATGGTGGTGGATATGGTCATTGGAGTTAAGGGGGGATATTTTGTGTTAGTAAATCTGGAGCAACTGAATCCTCCAAACTATTTCAAGCAACAGAACTCCAACCATAATTTTTGTTCATCTGGTCTTCTTTTCCTGGATTACTTTGGGGATATTTTGTGTTAGTAAATCTGGAGCAACTGAATCCTCCAAACTATTTAAAGCAACAGAACTCCAACCATTATTTTTGTTCATCTGGTCCTGTTTTCCTGGATTACTTTGGAGGAATCAAGACACTCCAATATAACAAAAGTGAATTACTCTCTTAATTAACAGGACGTTCATGGAGGTACTGGTTGTGGTGGTGGTCGTGATGTGTCAATGAGGGAGGAGGGATGGAGATGAGTTGATGGTCGGTTTGTTTGTTTGTTTATTTATTTGTTGGTGTGATAAAAGGAGCGGTATTGGTGTTGATATTTTGATGGTAGCGGCATGTACACCTATAGGGACTGAGTTCGAATGCTGGGTATGTGTATGGTGCCTGCAGTTTGTCTCTGGTTAGAAATCACGTATCACGAGTTTACTTATAGGGACTGAGTTCGAATGCTGGGTGTGTGTGTGGTGCCTGCAGTTTGTCTCTGGTAAGAAATCACGTATCACGAGTTTACTTACGAGTCAAAGAGAGATGCAAGAGGGGAGTTTGGGGTTATGAGAAAAGTAGAGATGAGTTCCCGGTACCCAGACACTGACTTACATAACCTGCCACAAGTGTTCTCAGCCAGGGTGTGACGAGAGGTGGCAAGTTAATTGTCCTGCCTTGGGGCTTAGAGGAGGAATAAGAGCGTAAGGAGGAAGAGGATACAGAAGATAAGGAAAGTTAATTGGGAGTGGGACGAGGAGGAGGAAGAGGGAGAATGTTAAGAATCGTAAAAAGGTAAGGTATAAGGTAGATGATTCCATATGATTGTCAGATAGGCTACATACAAATATGTTGGTCCATGGGAGTCTGTTAATGAAATATATATATATATATATATATATATATATATATATATATATATATATATATATATATATATATATATATATATATATATGTGTGATGTGTCCCTTTCTGTAGAGTCGTTATCAGTTTTACTATGACAAAATAATTTATACAGCTCAACTTAGTCTCTTTTCGTTTGATATAATACGTCTCAACTTCGTCTTTTTTCGTTTGATATAATACATCTCAAGTTACGATCTCTATTTATATTTTATCCTCCATTCATCTTGCCCACCCTCCTTGTTATGGTGGTGTCATGTGAGGGGAGCCCTTCACGTCACCCTTCACGTCACCCTCCTCTTTTGAACCGGGAAAAATATGGTAAAATTATGCCATCACTTACTCCCTCTACTCTTTTTCTGGAGGTGCTATAAAAAGCCCATGCACGTTCTCAGGCCTGTCGCTCATGTTTGGGACGACCGAGACGACTGGACACAAGACACTATGAATACACTGGAAAAAAAACTGAAACACGAGGATACGTAATCATTAAAATACATATAGCATGACAGACGGTACAGGTGTGGGAGGGGGGGGGGGGGAGATCACTTATATTAGTTTTTTTTTTTTTTATATATCAAATGGGACCCCAGTCTCATTTTTTTTATTTTTTTTTATTTCGACATTTATTGTGTAAATATGATGATGGTCGGTATAGTCACGGATTTTACTTCTCTTTATTTATGTATAGGTGTATGTACTGTACTGTATGTTCAGGACCTGATTAACGTTTCCCTTCGCCAGTCCCTTTGAAATATCACCCTGACAGTGTATAGCCCCTACCCCTAATGGCTCATGTAGCTGGTTAATTTTACAGCGCACACCTCGTAATGGATGCTGATGTGGCCAGAGTCAACACCGATAATGTCAGAGGGAAGGTCTGACTGCCGCTAATGGTTCTGTTAAGGCCCCTGTGATCGTGTATGAAAATGGGAGACTTCTGATTCCTCCTGATTACGCCACGAAACAAGCTCCTTCCCTATAGGTGGTGTTTCGTGGCAATATTTGAAGGACTCGTTTATCTCCAAATTTCTGACTACCTCACAGGGTCCCTTAAATACACGGACATTCTTGGTTGGCTGCTGTAAACTCTTGGCTCCTTTTAAGGGGGTGTGGGATTAGGGGGACAGGCTTGGGCGGGGGTTTGGGGGGTGCGGGAATTGGGAGACAGGCTTGGGGTGGGTAGAAAGCCTGTCCCCTATTCCTGCACCTCCCTAACCCCCCCCCCCTCCAGAGTGTCCCTCTATTCCCGCACCCCCCGCACCCCCCAAAGCCTGTCCCCTACTCCCACATCCCCTTAATCTAAATGTTTGAGACTTTATATAATTATCAACGTAACTGGAGAATCAATTATTATTCGATCCTAAGCGGTAAGAAGATCTATTACAAAGTTCTCTGAAACAAAAACAAATATTTGACCATTTCTTCACAACTAGAAGTACAGGAATGTTTTTTACACCGCCCCAAACCGAAAGGGGGCGGTGTATTGTTTTCGGTGCCGGATATTTATTTTATTTGTTTTTTTCACC
>JAWZYT010005331.1:37500-44683 GCA_034508575.1 Petrolisthes manimaculis
CTCTCCTCCAAGTGGCTCATGCAGATATATATATAAAGTGCAAAGTTACGGGTAAATGTTACTTTTCTCCTTTCCATCAGTAACTCATGATTGTGTGTATATTATGTATGTGTGTATATGTGGTTTCATTCACTATCATCTCATACATATGAATGATAGATGGGTTGCACATTTCTTTTATACGTCAACTTGGCCAGGTAATAGTAACTTAAAATATTAAGATTTTTTTTTCCATTGTTATAATCAATAATTCTCTTCCAATCAATATAGAGTTATGTGTATGTGTGTATGTGTAGGCCTATGTATGTATGTATGTATGTATGTATGTATGTATGTGTGTATGTATGTATGTATATGTATATGTATATGTATATGTATATGTATGCATGTATGTATGTATGTCTACCTAGGTCTGGAGGGTGGATGAACCTAGCGTGGAATAGGATGGGGTGCGTCAAGGGCTTTGCGTGATAAATTATAATGGCCTGGCGGTAAAGACAAGAAAGAGTCCACAGCGTGAAGTGAGAAGATGTATGATACGTGACACAAGGAGAGCAACACACTCGTGCCGCTATACAGTACAACTAAGTTTCACAAGGTACAGTTGGACACATGGATGGTTGGTACAGCTTAAGTGAAAGATGATCAATTTCTCCCAATATCAAGTTCCTTAGTACCAAATAGGAGACAGACATCAGGGGCAGAAGTCAGTATTGAGGATGGTCATAAAAAGCAAGGACCTGATAATAGACACTGGTTACTCAAATGGGACAAGTATCTTTCACCTGGGCTGTACCACCCATTCATGTGTCATATTAAAAGAGGGTCGGAAATTATGTGTTGGTAAATCTGAATTAATTAAGGACCCTGTGAACGTGTATGAAAAGTGGAGGCTTCTGTTTCCTCCTGACCATGCCACGAAACAAGCTCACTTCATATAGGCAGTGTTTCGTGGCAATATTTGAAGGACTCATTTATCTCCAATCTTCTGACTATACATCACAAGGTCCCTTATACGAGCTCCAGCAAGTTTGAGGCAGATTAAGCGTTGTAATTGTATGTATGTATGTATTGTAATTGTATGTATTGTATGTATGTCAGGTGAGTCAAAACTTTCAATAAGACCTGGATATTTTATTTATTTAGACTCACAGGGTACAGGGAATCTCAGTTGATGTGAGAAATAAGCCAAAGTGCAGGAAAATCCATTCAATAAAGCAAAGTAACACCATCATCATAAGCACCAGTGATACGCCCTTCGTAATGTATTGTACCGAATAGAAAAACGTACTCTTTATGGTAGGATGATCACACACATACACACACATATATATACACACACACATGCCGGGTATCCACACACACACATACACATACCAGGTATACACACACATATATATACACACACATATATATTATACACACATACACATACACATACACATACACACAGGCTCTGCTATACAGTATGGCTAACACACACGGGCCACCCATAGAGAAGGGTGACAAGTTTGGATGGGTGCTACTGATTCCTCCAAACAAAACCAGAAAACAAAATCTCCTCACCATGTTAGTTGGGGATTAGTTATATTGCATTGCCTGTAGGGCTACTACTTAGAGTACAGTTTACACCCAAGAGATTACCCCCTCATAGCATTACTCGTAAGTTGTTATAAATACGGGCCCACGACGCCTCCACCTTTCATAGTTACCGTACTAAGTGTAGAAAACTGGCTGGCCTGAATCATAAACATCCACCAACAATGTGCTCTCCCCCGAACGACGACAGAGTGAAAGAGGGAGAGAGAAAACATTTCGTATTTCCAGACAAAAAGAAACTCAAATGAATTATATAAATATGAATGCTTATCCTATACTGACTCCAGGCACGGATACAAACGAGAGAGACCCCCTTCCCCGTCCATCCCAGCCCGTGGCGTCGTAAGAAGACCATTCACCCGAGTATAGGCCTAGTGGTGGAGGACCATTATTTGTACCGGGTATCACAACAATGACGGTAATAAGGATCTTTATGCATGATATTTTCCCCGGGGTACAATACTGGAGCTTGGGTTATGGCTCAAAGTTATTAATGTTGTTTGTTGGGTTGTTGGTACATGTGTTGTGTTAGAGGAGAGAAGAGGGGGACCAGACATACAGTATACAGAGTCATAATATTGATGTCCCATTGGGCAGACGTACGGGTTCTTGCCTTCATATGATATTAATGGCCCCGTGTAAGTACGTACACATAAGGAGGGAGAAGGGGCTGTGGGTGACGTGGTGGTTGGGGTAGTAGTGGTAGTGGTAGTAGTGGTGGTGGTGGTAGTAGTGGTAGTGGTAGTGAGGGTGGTGGGGGTGGTAGTGGTGGTGGACGTGGTTAGGCTGTAGGAGATAATTATACGTATGTTACATTTCTGCTCTGTTTAATTAAGTTTTGTAAGAATAATTATATAATATGCCTTGATTTGTTTGGCATTCAGTACAATATATTTAACTGCGAAAAATTCCTTAATTAATGCACCCACACGTTCAAATGCTCCAAGAATTTTTTGAGAAGAAATGATGACGAGTGATAAATAAATAAGTCCTCTCTTTAGAGTTCTGTTTATTATAAGGATGATTTACAAGTCCAGCAAAGTGTGAACCAAGAATCTATTACACTTGACACGAGATGGTTATTTATAATTGACAGAGAAGCAAGGAAACGACGAGGTATGGGAAGGGTGAAGTGTATTGGAATCTAGTAGTAAGGGATTTTTTTTTTTTTTTTAGAGGGATTCAAAGCTTTACAAGTTGGAAAGTATATTGAGTAGAGTGTGTGGTGGTCGTTGATGCCTAAGCCTCGGAGTCGTTTTGTATTGAAAAGGAGGAAAAATATTCATACTTTAGGTCGTCGGGGGATTACGTTTTTTTTTTTTTTTTTTTTTTTTTATTATTATTATTGTGAAGTTGCGAGACTCATATAAATTATATAGATGTTGTTAAGTTCTAAAACCCTTCTTTATTCGTCGAAAATATGTGAAAAGTTAACTCTTAACAGTGGTGCAAAGCTATTTGAAAGAGAAAATAAAAGTAGTTGAGAGAGAAGATAGACATGCGGGAAAAAAAAAATAAGATAAAAGATAGGAAAGGGGAAGGCAAAACAGAAGGTGGAGGTGTGAAAAGCCCTGATTAGCCTGGGGAAGCTGTGAAGATGAGGCCGAGATAAGATGCTGATAATAACACGGCTATCAGAGGTAAGTAATGCCTGGCTGGACTAAGACCCTGAGGGGACAATTTAGCTGCATGGGAGAGGAGCTGGTGGGTGGGTGGGTGGGTAGAAAAAAGGGAGGGAGGATGGAAGGGAGTAAGGGTGAAAGGTAAGAAAGAGAGAAGGGAGGGAGGATGGAAGGGAGTAAGGGTGAAAGGTAAGAAAGAGGGGAGGGAGGGAGGATGGAAGGAAGTAAGGATGGAAGGGAGGGAGGATAGAAGGAAGTAAGGATGGAAGGGAAGAAAGAAGGGAAGGAGGGAGGGAGGATGGAAGGAAGTAAGGATGGAAGGGAAGAAAGAAGGGAGGGAGGGATGATGGAAAGAAGTAAGGGTGGAAGGGAAGAAAGTAGGAAGATAGGAGAGAGGGAGAGTCAGTTGCTTGGAGGGGAGGCAGAAGGAATTAAAGACGAATGGAAAGAAGGATAATAAAAGTAAAAATATATGTTGAGGTGAAGAGGTAGTCTACATGATTGGAAAAATGATTGATGGACGAAAGAAAGGGGGGGGGGAAGGTTTGGGTATAAATGAAGGGAAAAGAATGAAAATGTGTTTGGAAAAGTGGAACGTAGAGGGAAAGATAAAAGGAGGAAAAGGAATATCAAATGGATGAACGGGAGGAAAAATATATATGAATTTGAAGGGAAAATAAGAGAATTAAAAAAAGGCGAGAACAAAAGTAGATGCAATGAAAGAAAAAAAGTGTGTGTCTGTGTGAGAGAGAGAGACAGAGAGAGAGAGAGAGAGAGAGAGAGAGAGGTGGGGAGGGAGGGGGGATATGATTTCAAAAGACTACTAGGAGGATGAGAGGAGGATCGAAGTGGGAGAGGATGACAGAAGTTACCGTATAGTACCTTATGCTGAAGAGGCCTATAATGATGTACGCGACTCTAAACTGGATTCAGAGTGTATTCAGGGTGTGTGTGTGTTGTGAAGGAGGCAGAGATAAGGGTGACACAGAAATACAGTACATAGAAATACAGGACATAGAAATACAGTACATAGAAATACAGGACATAGAAATACAGGACATAGAAATACAGGACATAGAAATACAGTACATAAATAAGGGTGAGACAGTAATACATGCAGTACTTAAAAATACAATACTTTGAAATACAGTACTTAGAAATACAATACTTTGAAATACAGTACTTAGAAACACAGTACATAGAAATACAGTACTTAGAAATACAGTGCATAGAAATACAGGACATAGAAATACAGTACATAGATAAGGGTGAGACAAAAATATAGTACATAGAAAGGGTAAAGTAGAAATAAATTGCCGCAGGGTTTAACTTTGAAACGGAAGAATCAAGAGAAATATAGTGACACACGAAAGGGGAATGAAAAGGGAAATATTTTGTTTTCAAGGAAGATGAGTAGAGGGGAAAGAAGTATAGATAGAGACATGGAACAATAATATAATAAGAGTATACTGTACAGAGGTGGAAAAACTCTCGGTGCTGAAGTGGCGAGCGAGGCTTATATTATATAGAACTGAGGAAGAGAGGCTGAGGTAAGGAGAATATGGGCCTTCAATAGGGCAGGGAGAAGGGCGAGATAATGGCCAGGCAGGTAGAAAGAGGACTGGGTCGACTTCAAGAGCCTATGCCTATGGGAAGGGAGGGAGTGAGAGCGAACAAGGAGATGTCAAGTTGTATAGGAGTAAGAAGGGAGAGAGAGAGAGAGGCATACGAAGAGAGGAAGAGGTGTGAAGTATGATAGAGGAGTTATTATTTATTCATGAGAGCGAGGGAGTTACACAGTAGGTTTGGAAACGTGTATGAATGTAGATAATGAATGAATAAATGGAAATAAAAATGTCTGCAGGAGTTAAATGGAGAGGTGATGGATGGCAATGTGTGAGACAGGAGGTGATAGAAAAGCTAAAATATATGTGTGTGTGTGTGTGTGTGTGTGTGTGTGAGAGAGAGAGAGAGAGAGAGAGAGAAATGAACACAAAAGATAAAAGATATACGGGTCAAAAGTGCTATTTTTTTTTTTTTTTTAGAATAAGAGACAGAGGAATGAAAAAGATGGTGACATGAATTTCTGAGGTGAAAATTCCATGAATATCCAGGAGTGAAAAGGAAACAGAGAAGGGAAGAGCAAAGGAGAGACTTGAAGAGTGGGGAAGGAAGTTTTGGACACAGTCGGGAATAAGAGTGATCAAAACCAGAGCAGAGGAAAGAAAGGAAAGTGATGTCCTGAAGAAAAAACAAGAAAAACAACAGAGAATGGAAGAGGAGTATGAGGAAAGGAAGAAAGACATAACCAAGTGAGGAGGCAGAGGGCAAAGAAGAGAAAAGGACACAGAAAGTAATGAAAGAGAAGACAAATAAGAGAGGAGAATAGAAAATAGTGATGAGATAAGATGGTGAAAATATGGAGGTGGCAGTGAGATGCGGAGAGACGGTGGGTGAGAGGTTGTAATAAGACTTGCAAGCCTCCTTCAACCCACCAAGAGTCTCCCCGTCGGTATGATAGCATTTTGGCCAATATCACCCACTCGAGAAACTCGCTCTTCAAGAGTGAGGAAGGCCGTCAGTGTCTGTGTGTGTTAGGGCCAGGGGAGTCGAGGGGCTGATCCACTTCTCGTTGCCTACTGTAGAAAAGCCATCTCATCTTTACCTCCTCCTCCTCCTCCTCCTCCCTCTCCCCTCACTTTCCTTATAAACATTCCTCCTTTATACCTTTCTTCCCTCCTCTGTATCATTCTTCCCTTCTCCTCTTCCACCTCTTTTCTGATAAGTACTACTCCATTATTGAGTTGCCTCCCTTCATCATTATTTTTTCTTCTTTCTCTTGGATGTGGGATGCGGTTGAAATTTCATTTTTCGACAACAGAAGATGTGGAAAAATATATTGTTTTTGCTATGTGCTTCCTATAAGATGCTTCACATACTGTATAAACACGACCGAGTAAATTAAAAATAAAACTATAATATAGAAAGATGTAACAACACACACAAACACACATACACATACAAACACACACACACCATTTCGCTCAAGGGACACCATTACAGAGTGGACCGTTCCCAAGGCCCCAACTTGTGTGCCAATGTTAAATGCTGTTAGAAAGGCATAGTGGGGCCATTTGTCAGGGGCGGGGTGCGGTATTCCCAAGTCCCTCACGTTACAGGGACCCACTTCCAAGTTCTCAATATTCACATTGTTATGCTTCCTTGTTTTGCCTGTGTATCGCCACACCTCCTTGGATAATTTGAAATATTGAGCTGCAACGTGTGGATGTTAGTATACTGTATTGCTTCACTCCAAGATATATCATCTGGTTTTTACGAGGCAAGCCACAATTATCTGGTCTTTTTGTAGCGCCTTGAAGCCAAAACGCCATTTAGTAGAAGCAGGTATAACTGTTTCACCTCAACCATTACAATGTAGGATAGCGCAGGAGAGGTGTGTTCCCCTTACCCTAAGAGACATTGGTATACTGCGGTTCAAGCTCGAAGTTTAGAGTTTGGGCTGTCGGGTATAGGGGGAGGAAGGAGGGTTGTGAGTGTGTTTGACAGGGGAGGTGTATGAAGGCAAGAGTGATGGTATAGGAGAGAGAGAGTATATATTATATTTGCATGGGGACTGAAGAATTTCGGAAATCTAAAAACATCACCTTACACAGAACCATCGGTCCTCGGGCGTGCCCATTATCAACCATATTGACAAGGCAGTCACAAATAATCTTAAACACCGACGGAATCAGAGACATCACTCCGAAATTTAGCTTTATATATTCAACAGCATGTAATTATAAATACAAGAAAGCTACCCTGTCCATATAATATAATCCCGTTGCTTTAGATGTTTAGAATTTTCAATAACCATTCACAACTTATACTACTTTGTCACTGATTCTCCTTACATGATGTATCTAGTCGTAATGAACATAAAGCTAATGTTACATACACAT
>JAWZYT010005332.1:0-76588 GCA_034508575.1 Petrolisthes manimaculis
TGCCAACTCCCTTAGATCCTGCCTGACAACCAATAGGTGTGACGTTCCTTTGGTGAATGGAGCCCAGCCGTCTTATAAACAACACGGAGGAGAGATATATATAACCTGGGGCTTTCGCTTTCACTCCCTCGTCTTTTTGCTCGCTCTTATTTACGTCCCACTAGCTCTTACTGTCTTATTAGTTCTTCCTTACTGTCTTACTCTCTCTTACTGTTTCACTCACTCTTACTCTCTCACTTGTCCTTCTGTCTCACTCACTCTTACTGCCTTACCCAATGATCGGTCACTGCGAGCTCTGAGCTCATTCCGGGAGGGTAACAGTTGGTATTCATGTGTCCAGCACGTGATCAAGACCAGGTGAAACGAAACGAAACGAAACCTGCTGTTAATTATTCGCTCTTAATATCTCACTCACTCTTACTCTCTTAGTTAACACTTTTTTCCTTCTCACTCGCTCTTACTCTTTCACTCGCTCACTATTACGCCTTTTTTCTTACTCGCTTTCCTACATTTCTCCGTTTCTACCTCTCTGACTCTTTCTATCCCTCCCGTCCATTTCATGATTTCTCCAC
Organism: Petrolisthes manimaculis; assembly: GCA_034508575.1. NCBI lineage: Eukaryota > Metazoa > Arthropoda > Malacostraca > Decapoda > Porcellanidae > Petrolisthes > Petrolisthes manimaculis. The sequence goes on from JAWZYT010005332.1 coordinate 573, forward strand.
CTCCACTTTCTTCCCTCTCTCTCCTTAAAACAAAACAAAAATACTTTCTCTATTCATGAATTGCGTGAGTGCGTGCGTGCGTGTGGGAGAGAGAGTATGTATGCACGTGCGTATGTGGGTGGAGGTAAAATGTAAAAAATTGTTTTATGAAAGAACTTATTTTGGCCGAACTTCGGCCTACTTCTTTTTGGCAAAACTGCTTATGTATAGATGCAACTGTATGGGAACATTCTATATTTAAGTCCAAATATTTTTTGAGTTAACCTAATCACAGTTTCGCTCATTAACCCTACCTTATTACCCACTCCCTCTCTCTCTCTCTCTCTCTCTCTCTCTCTCTGTGTACCAGTATGTTTGTGTCTCCAAATCAATAATTCACTCCCGTGTACGTATCTGCTTCGCCTCTCCCTTTAAATCAACACACACACACACACACACACATACACATATATATATACACTTCCTCTCACTCCCTCTTTCTCCTCCACTATGATAGGTCCGCCGTCAGCCCCGGAGAAATGTAAAGTGACCAACAACACAGCCGAGAACATCGAGGTGCAGTGCCAGGCTGGGTTCCACGGCGGGATGAGACAACTCTTCCTGGCCGAGGTGTACGACGAGGCAGGCTCCCTCCACCTCAACCAGTCGGCCAGAGAGGAGCCCCAGTTCTCGGTGGAGTCGCTGCAGCCGGGCACCACCTACACCATCAAAGTCTCAGCCTACAATGAGAAGGGAAGGTCGCAGCCAGTCGTCCTCACAGCCGCCACACTCAAGGTCGCTGAGCAGAGAGTCGGTGAGTTATAGCTAGCTGGCTGCCTGTCTAAATTCTTGGGTTGGTTCGTTTTTTTTAATTGCACTTGTTAGTTTTTGGTTTCTGGTTTGTGTTTTTTTTTTAGTTTCTTGGGTGCAATTATTTTTTTTTTCTTGATTGTGTTTATTTGTGTGATGATTCCTTTTCCAACACATTTCTTCCTGCGAGCGACCAAGCCTCACTAGAGATACTATAAATCTTACTGAGGCACCACGCAAGATACACCAGGAATCACACTTGCTTGGCTCCTTCCTTTTCCAACACATTTCTTCCTACGTACGACGATCGACCAAGTTTCAAGAGAGAGGCTATAAATTCTAATGAGACACTAATGAGGTCTAATATAGAGTATACAGTGCTCGCTCTCCTTATATACTCTTCACGTGGCTCATTAATTCAACCCGACACTCGTGATGGCTGGCCTCCTCCTTCTTGTACTTGACTGACTCACATTCCATCCAAGTTATCCATCGCCTCACATACAAGTCAAGGGAGAGTCACTTGGTGGAGAGTTACCCATTCCTTCACCAAGAGAAACACGTCGCTGCTCCAGTTGGGGCTATAAGATGTTTGTTTGTTTGTTCGTTGTGTGTGTGTGTGTGTGTGTGTGTGTGTGTGTGTTAAAGAGAGAGAGAGAGAGAGAGAGAGAGAGAGAGAGAGAGAGAGAGAGACAGAGAGATAGAGATAGATAGAGAGAGACAGAGAGAGAGAGAGACAGAGATAGAGAGAGAGAGAGAGAGAGACAGAGATAGAGAGAGACAGACAGACAGAGTAGTAAATGATCAATGTAAAAGTGAATAATCAAGAATATGGAAACGGAACAAGGCAATACATAAGAGTGTGAGTGACGGACAAAAAAACACGAGAAAGAGGAAGACGAGGGGAGGGAGAAGGGCGAGATCTGCTGAGTGTGTGAGAGAAAAAGAGGAATGGAAAAGGGAGAGAGAGAGAGAGAAAGAGAAACCTGGCTGAGAAACAAGAGATTAAGGCGAAATGAACCGATAAATTTCGAGACGGGAGAAAGAGGGAGAGAGAAATGAAGAGAAGATTTGAAAGAATGGGAATAAGGGAAGTAAGTGAGAGAAGAGAGGGACAGGACACACGCGGCAATGAGTGGGAGGAGAGTGGGAACAAGTGAGTGGGAGTGTGAAAGTGACATAGATGAGAGTAAGAAAATGAGTGGAAGATATTGAAAGTGAGTATGAAGGTGAAATGGGGGTGTAAGAGAGGGTGGTGTGTAAAAGAGAGGGTGGTGTGTGTGAAAGAGAGGGTGGTGTGTGAAGGAGAGGGTGGTGTGTGAAAATATGAGGTTGTGTGAACGTAAGAGTATGTGAAAGTGAGGGTATGTGAAAGTGAGGGTATTTGAAAGTGAGAGTATGTGAAAGTGAGGGTATGTGAAAGTGAGAGAGGGTGTGATGAACGGGAAAGTGAGTGTGTGTGAAAGTGGATTATTTTTATATAAAAGTGAGTAAAGAAAATGAGAGAGAGAGAGAGAGAGAGAGAGAGAGAGAGAGAGAGAGAGAGAGAGTGAAAGAACAGGGAACGTGAGCAAGCAAGTGAGTGAATGTGAGAAAGGGAGATAGTTAAAGCAAGTGAGAGAGTTGCTGAGGAAGGGTTTCTGGCAGGAAAGTGAAAAATGGAGCGGAATGACAAGAAAAGATTTTGAAAGGAAAATGGAACAGGAAAATAGGGAAAGAAGGAAATAGAAGAAGAAAAGAAGAAAGGAGAATGACAGAAATATGGAGATAATTGAAATGAGTTAAGAAGAGATATAGATAGAACTGCATAAATAACGTAAGAAATAGATAGTTGGAAAGGGGAAAGGACAGATAAAGAATATATACATAAACATACATACAGCCACATATAAAGGGAGTGAAAAAGAAATATACAGTTTGTGGCAAAGGGTGTGAAGTGGTATGAATACATGAAGATATAGGTTAGTATAGAGACTGGAAGAATAACACAAATACAATACTAGGACAGAGTGAAAAGGTGTAGAGAATAGAGATATGGAGAGTAAGAAGAGATACCGAAAGAAATATAATAGTAGTGGGAGAGACTGAACAAGAGATATAGAATTTTACACACCGAACGAGATACATAATTGGATAACACAGTGGACATCACACATTACATTAATTCACTTTTGTTACATTGGAGCGTGTTGATTCCTCCAAATAAGAGAAAAGGAGACGAGGTTAAGAAAATGAAGAAATAACATATAATTACAAAAAGATGAATGAGGACAACAACAGAATGAACAACAGAACGAGAATAGGAGAGATAGACAGAATGAAAGACAAGTATAGACAAGTTAGAGAAACTGTTGCTTGGAATAGTTTGGAGGAATCACATGCTCCAGATTTACCAACACTTTACTTCCTCAAGTCAGTTTGTGTGGGTTGAAAATGGATAGGGTACTTGCAGAATCCTAAGGTACTGAAAAATAATCGCTTTCCAGTACACACATACATACGTAAACAAACACACATACACACACACGTAAACAAACAAACAAATAAACACACGTAAACACCCGCAAACACGTACACACACAAACACATACCTACGTAAACACCCGCAAACACGTACACACACAAACACATACATTCGTCCCCTCACACACACACACAAAATAACAAACCACCAAGTATTACTACGTTTGAGAATGGGAGTAGCATAATAAACTTCGCCATAAAGACACGCAAAGGGTTAAATTGAATTGCTAGTTTCAGAGCTGGACATAATGCACCTTCGTTGTTACTAAATTAGGCCTCTTTCACACAACACAATAATGTACTTCACCCCAATATGTTATGCACCATGTCGACCCTGCAGTGTGGACGGCTCAATGTTATTACTTCACATCGTACTGTCTAGGCAAATTTGATTATTTTTCTAGTCTTGATGTTTACTGTTGATAATATGGGTTCTTTCTGAAATAAGTTATCGTGTCTGAGTGAGTATACTGTTGAGTATAGACAACTGTTTTCTATAATATTTGATCATGTTTCGTTATTATTTTTTTTATCTTCGCAGAAAATTTCGTAACACATACGAAAACATTTTATACATTAAAAAAAAAATGATATACATATATATAATTTTCACATATGGTTCGTGAGGTTGAAGATTAATACTGTGTATCTCTATAGTAGCTAACAATCATAGTTATGTGTTATATTCTTCTTCTATCGGCACCTGTCACTGTGTTACCTCGATGCAGTCACACGTCACACTGCTTTGTATGGTTGTAATTAAATGTGTGTGTGTGTGTGTGTGTGTGTGTGTGTAACTAAGCTCTAACGTATTGTCCAGTGAATTCAAAGTCAGACAAGAATAATACTGTACATTTGACGATGGTGGTGGTGGAGGTAAAGCAAGAGGAGTAAGAACAAGCAATTAACAGAGTATATATACAAGTAATTAAGAAAGTATAAAAATGGGAAGGTCAGAAACGGAATGTATGTGTAAAAGGATGTAAGGAGGAGGAAGAGGAGGAGGAAGGAAATAGAAAGAAAATAGGGACAGTTGAGGAGGAGACAGAGGGAGGGAAATGTGAGAAAGAGGAAGAAAACTAAGAGGAGAGAGAGGAGGAGAGAGAGAAGGAAGGAGAAAAAGTGGGATGGAAGTGGGAGGAGGAGGAGGAGGAGGAGGAGGAAGAGAAGTGGAAGGAGGAGAAGGAGGGAAAGAAGTGAGAGGAGGAGAAGGAGATTTGGGAGAGAAGTGGGAAAAAGGAGAGAAAGAAATAGAAGATGGAGTTAAAGAAGTGAGAGGAGGGGGAAAATTCGAAGAATAGAAGTAGAAAAAGGAGGGAGAGAAATGGAAAGAGGAGGGAAAGAAGTGGGTGAAGAGAAATAGAAAAAAAAGAGAGAGAAGGGAAATGGGGAAAGGAGGGAGAGAAGTGGGAGAAAGAAGGAGAAATAAAGTGCAGGACTGGCTAGACGAGGGGAAAGGTAAGGGGAGAAGAAATATTAAGAAGGGGAAGATCACAGGTATAGAAGCCGGAGAAAATTCTCAGAAAGGTGAAGAGGAAGGAGGAGGGTAAAAGAAGGGTGAGGAGTAAAAAGAACAAGAAGGAGGAGGAGGTGGGCAAGGAGAATGAAGAATAACCAAACAGAGGATGGTGGTGATAGAGAAGAAGGAGGAAGAGGAAGAAGAGGAAGAAGAGGAGGGAGAAACAAGGATGAAGGAAGAGGGGAATTGTGAACATGTTTGTATTTAAGAATATATTCAGACTATAGGAAGGATTTCTCGACTGAAGGAGAGAGAGAAAGTCAATGTATCTCCTTTGGATATTGTTTGTTGTGGTCGATTTTTTTAGACTAAGTAAGCTAACCTTTTACATACACAGAGATGAGAGAAGATAAACAGGGAGGAAGGAAGATAGGATAAACAGGGAGGAAGGAAGATAGGATAAACAGGGAGGAAGGAAGATAAGATAAACAGGGAAGAAGCAAGATAAGATAAACAGGGAAGAAGCAAGATAAGATAAACAGGGAAGAAGCAAGATAAGATAAACAGGGAGGAAGGAAGATAAGATAAACAGGGAAGAAGGAAGATAAAAGATAAACAGGGAGAAAATAAAGAATGAAAGAAGAGGGTGAGGACACAACGCGACCCATGACCTATTACGTCAGAAGGGTACACCCATCACCAACATCTAAATTTACGCTGGTCTGAGGAAGTAGGTATCCAGCCAGAGGGGGGGAGGGGGGGAAGAAGGGGGGGAGGGGGGAAGAGGAGGAGGTGAGGTGGAGGAAGAGAGGAGAGGAGAGGAGAGGAGAGAAGAAGAGAAGGAGGGGGGAAAATGGGAGAAGAGGAAGGAAAGACTGCAAGGAGGGAAGGAAAGAAAGGGAAGAGGAAAAAAGGAGATATGGTGAGGAGTCGTAGAAAAAAGAGAGAGAAGGAGGGAGAAAATAAATGGAGGAGGAGGTAAAGAGAGGAAAGGGGGGGGAAAGAAGTGGAGGTGACCATGACATACAGTGACATACATCAAACACCACCCACCAGTAACAACAATAAAAAAGGGTCACATTTCTCAACACTTTCTTCAGTCTCTGTCTTTTGGCCTTCACTCTGACCTTCGCCCTTCATTCTCCAACCTTGAACCTTTACCCATTATATCAGAAGAGCACCACCACCACCATCACAACAACAACAACAAAATATAATGATGTTCACATTGCTAACGTTCCTTTGTTCTCGGACTAGATTTGTTTCTTATCTGTTTCAAAAGTATCCTCTAGAGAATTTCGAACGTTTGGTTGGAGAAGGGAGTGAAGCTTTATGGGACTGGCCAGAGGACGGACTAAGGTAGAGGTGGATTCCCTCCTTACACCAGCCTGACCTTAGGTGGCGTCTGTTCCCGCTAAACGAGGTGAATAATGGGCCAGCACCTGACACGATGCTCTCGGTATTATTAGCATCGCCACCAAGCCGTGAAGGGCGGGGCAGTGGCAGGCTATTGTCGGCCAAAAGAGGTAACCAGTGCAGACAGACAAGGCAAGCAACACCACGAGACAAGAATGGCTACCAGCCAAAAAATATGCAGATGTTTACTGTTGGTACTCATTTAAATGTAGAAGTATATGTACCCTTGATATGGTATGGTATGGTATATTGTCCACTAGACTATTACGTGATTAGAACATTTAAAGTGTGGATGTGTGTGTGTTATACATACGTACATAATACCTACACAATTGTCAAGTATTTGAGATATATTCAAGGAGGGGTTACCCTGACCTATGTCTGGATATGGTATGTAATTTGAATACATAATACACGAAGCACTCCCCCTGTCTATGACCCAGCGAGTCGAAGATTATACCACTTTAACCAGCTACGACGGAGGCTAGAAAAGAATAATGCACTCCATCCAATATAGATCACTGTTTCCCAATTGTCCTTGGTTCTGCACCGTACTAAAGGGGTGACTGATATATTTAAGCAAGATTCACCTTTGCACAACACCAGGATATCCGTTGATATAGCTCAAAAGATTTTTATACCCTTTACAGCATTTCTCACTGGCTGTCCTGTCCTCTCCTTCCACACATATCGATAATCAATCACAACGTATTCCATGTGTACAAAATTCATTACTTTGCTCACCGACATATCTCGTAAGATTTTCTGTGGGTTAACATTAGCAGCACTTTGCTCGAGTTTGGCCACAGTGTACACGTATTATATAAAATGTATGAAGCTAGGTGAGGAATTCGTGACAATCTTTAATGTTTTCTTACAAAACACTATAATAAGAGATATATGCTCATCACAAGTAACCACAACCATAATCAACGACTCTCTTATATATCTGGTTATTGGGATACAAAACTAATGGATTATTACTTTCTTGATCATTCTCCAAAAGTAAAGGATTGTGAATGTCAATATATGGCAATACCAATAGTGCACATAATGAAACCTTCTTCCAGCACCTCCTAAAATTGATCTCAGCACCCCAGGCTAAAAAATGCTGCTATAAACAAGAAGAATCTGAGAGACAAAGAAGGGTGGAGGACAAAGAGAGAGAGAGAGAGAGAGAGAGAGAGAGAGAGAGAGAGAGAGAGAGAGAGAGAGAGAATTAAGACATTATACTCAGGTCTGTGCAATAATATTCTCGAGTTTATTATTTACGAAGGAGGCAATCATGTATTTATATCGTACACTTTCTCGCTTAGACTAAACGCGTCCGGTCATTCATTTTGCAGACACAGTGAGTATCGTATTTCAGGAGGGATACACATACACACCCAGAGAGAGAGAGAGAGAGAGAGAGAGAGAGAGAGAGAGAGAGCAGTACAACAACGAGATTTCCCACGTAATTTATCATTCAACAACTCCGCCAGCACAGGATATCACCACGTCAGGAATATTATCAACAATACACCATTTTACACAATACACAAACAATACAACACAACAAAATAGTCACATACACCATTTTCCATACACATAAATAACATGAAACACACAAGCCACGATTTTTGACATTTGCACAAACAACAACTTTACAACACATAAACACTTTACATAAACAAAAGCAACAGAACGCAACACACAAGCAACAGAACGCAACATTCCTACACACAAGCAACAGAACGCAACACACAAGCAACAGAACGCAACACACAAGCAACAGAACGCAACATTCCTACACACAAGCAACAGAACGGAACACACAAGCAACGCAACATTCCTACACACACAAGCAACACAACGGAACACAACAACACCCAGACAAGAAAAGAGACCAGGAGACACAGAGTAGGGACAAGACTTTATCCCCTTGCTTTTTAGAATGGCACCTCGACCGTATGTATATTCTTATTTGAATAATCTGGTTCGATCCTGTCTGTCTGCCTGTCTGTCTGCCTGCCTCCCCTCTTATTCCTCACCCTCTCACCCTCTCTCTCTCTCTCTCTCTCTCAAGCACTCGGTTTTTCCCTTCTTGATCCGATCTCCCTTACAGTAGTTTCCTTCCTTGTTTTCTTCTCCGACTTATTCCTCGTTTTTCCAACCTTCCCTCTCTAGCTTCTATGTTCTATTTTTTTTCTTCCTATTCCTGGTATGATGGTTCTTCCTCTTTTATCTCTCCTCCAGCTTCTACTCTCTCACCTTCCATTTATTTTTTTATCTTTCTCATGTCATTTTTCCCATTCTCTCCTACTCCTCTCTTCTTCCATTCCATCTGCTGTACCTTCGTTTACTCTCATCTCCCTGATATAGTTTTAGTCACCACATCACGTAGGCCACAAGGTAACGTAGTACAAGTTTATTAGTGTAAAATAGTAGTCTGTCAGTAAATCCATGCAGCATCTACTAAGGAATTAATAACTTGACAACCACTGACAACCACTAACCTTTCACAGCTTCCTTTTAGCAGGGATGCAGGGATAAAAATACTCCCTCGTGGTCCTTCCTTCTCATCGTATTATCAGTCCCCTCTACGTCCAGTTTCTTGGTCAGCCACACCCCTGTAAAAACACCAACACTATCATACAACACACACTTTTTTTTTTCTGTTTACATAGAATATTCACTACTAATTAACTTCCTGGTGCCATCCCTCCAACCATCACAAAAGTCATTCATATTATATCATTATATCATACATCCCTGCTTAACGTTTCGAGCACACACACACACACACTAAACCCGCCACAAACACACACACACACAAAACAAGACGCACACATACTAAGGCCACCACAAACACAGGTATAATTATACACTAAATCAGCCACAATAACATCCACACACACACACACGCGCGCGCACGAGTATCACACAGGCAGCCACAAACAAGACGCACATAATCATCAGCTTTTCTCTGTCCGCCACTACCATATCTTTGACTCATACACGGATGACGAGGGATGTATGTATGTGTGTATGTTTTTGTTTCTAATCGCCCAGTTTAAGCTCTCCTTTGTTTTTCTTGCCCTTCATTCTATTTTTACTTCAGTTCCTCTCGATTTTATTTATCTCCTCTTCCACCGCCTCATTTGCCATGCTTTCGTTATATTTTGAATAGTTTTCCTCATACTAATACTCCAGTCAGAGCTGAATCTTCGTTATAACACCAATTATAATTATTCATCTCTTGTCAGCGTTTGTATTACTGAATGAATCTCGTATTTTCTTTCCCCAAACAGGCGAGAGCAAGACACTACTGTACTCCCCCATCAACATAGTCCTCATGGCCATCGTCGGGGTCCTGGTCACTCTGGTCCTCGTCCTGTTCCTGGTCAAACGTTGGAAGAAGAACAAGTCCCAGACCACCACCGCCTCCAGCGACACCTGCAAACCCAGCGGCGCCACCAGTGAACAACACTCTGAAGCAGGCACCACCACGGCGGGAGAACCACCAGGGGAGGACGCTGTTACCCCCGACCTCCAGTTCCAGTACCAACAACAACAGCAGCAGCAACAACAACAACACCAGCTGGCGATGAAGACGATGGAGGTGACGATGATGAATGGCAAGAAGGAAGGGGTGAGGCTACGAGAGGACCTCAGAGCTGACCTCACCACGACACAAGGTGGGTTACTCGTTTGCTTGCTTGGTTTCTCAGTTGGTAACATTTAACAGTATTTTCATCAACAGTTTTAATTTTCATCATCTTATAACTTGTGTGTGGTGTGTGTATCTGAGACCTGTCCGACACGAGGATAGTAATGTTCACTCTTTACCAAATGATATAACCATGTACCCAGTCTTTGTCCTTTATGTCGTAATGTCCAAAAGAATTAATACAGAAACACTATAGCTGTCACCGTAAATGATAAAAAGTTGGTAAAATTATATTCTCCAGTAAACAAACACTAGCTTTCACCGTTAAGGGAGTATATGGTACATTGTTTTGGGTGGTAAATATGAAGCAAATTATTCCTTCAAACTATCCCAGGCAACAGGATATCATTATTTTTTTTCATCTATGTCTGTTTCCTGGCATACTTTGGAGGAATCAAGGCTCTAGTCTATTAATTAAAAATATGATAAGGAGTTGGTATATATTCACCAGTATCTCCTATATTCACTCAATAAAGTTCATACCATATTACTGTAGGAGTGAAATTTAAGGGGTTGAGTATACTTTTGGTACATTGGAGTGCCTTGATTCCTCCAAAATATGCCAGGAAACAGGACCAGATGGACAAAAATAAAGGAGTCTTGTCGCTTGGAATAGTTTGAAGGAATCAGTTGCTCCAGATTTGCCAACACTGTACTTCCCCCTTAAGCTCCACTGGCAACGAAAACAACATAACGGAAAAATAACTAAATGTGATCCGCGAGAGAAAATTTAATCCCATTCAATAACTGGATAAAAAATATAATAATGAGTCATATAAAGCATTTGGTACCGAGATAGTTTGTGGGAGAAAGATTTTTATTACTAGTGGAGATATCTAACTATACTATTATTATTATATATATATATCATTTTACAGTAAGTCACGTTAAAGTAATTCCTTCTTTCCTCTCTTTATCTGTTTATCACTATTTTTATCTCGTGTTCGCCCGTCCTCGTTAAACTCAAGTAATAATGACCTAAATATTATTATCGGGAAAAAATGGTAATCGGTAACTGTATATGACTAAGAGCACAATTACTGAGGCAATAAAAAATATAACCTAAAATATTAAGTTGCAACATTTTTTGGGGGGGTCGGACGAAGAGCATTTAGCGGCGTATTATTACAGGGAAATGAAACGGGATGATTCATTACGGGAACAATGTGAATGTATAACTCGATCCCAACACCCTATCACATGCTGAGGGCAGGGAGGGAGGTGGATTGGGTGGGAGGGAGGTGGATTGAGTGGGAGGGAGGGTGGTGGATTGGGTGGGAGGGAGGGAGAGAGGTGGATTGGGTGGGAGGGAGGGAGGGAGGGAGGTGGATTGGGTGGGAGGGAGGGAGAGAGGTGGATTGAGCGGGAAGTGGGAAGGGAGGGAGGTGTTTGTATTATAGTATGACACTGTGTTTCGGGAGGACTCTGCTGTATTCCTGCGTGTTAAGTCATTGTGTGTATTTTATAAGTCATTGGTGTTCTTGTGTGCTTTGCGTGCCCTCGTGTGATCTGTGTTCTCGAGTGTTCGTGTTGTGCTGTGTTCATCCCTGTTCCATGTGTTGTGTATCTGAGAGTTTGTGTACTTGTGGCCGCGTGTGAAGTGAGAAGGAGACCAGCATCCCAATCTGCATCCCATGCAAAGTACAAATAAATATATGATTTCTTTTCCAGATCACCAGCGATGACATTATATATATATTTGTTTAATTCATGTGTGTATATTAAGTGTTTTGTGTTTCCAGCGAGTGTTGCTTCAGTACCAGAGCCACTGAGTGCTACATGTATATATTGTTGCCTGTGTTTTATATTGATTTTATATACAGTTTAATGTTTGCATTCCGTTATTTTATTTGTTCTTGTACATTATATACTACAGTTTTTAATATTTTTAAGTATTTACTAGTTTGTTTCTCACACAAAGGAGTAATTTTATCTTTTATCTTTCTTTCTGTGCTAGAATTTCTTAAAGAATTCAAAATCGTATCCAACTTGTATCTCATCTCACCTCCAGCACCTGTCAACTGCCATTCCTTTCACTCCCTTTTCTCTCCCACTTCACTAACAGCTAACCTAGTCTAGAAATTCACATAAACAATTGTTGCCTCGCACCACTATAGATACGTTTGCATTTTTTTATGACAATTCTAGTTGTTCCTCGATCAGGATAGGGATACATACTTGTTGCCTGTTTTGTCATACCATAGAGAAGATCTTGGCCGAGGTTAGGCAACTTAGGAAAGAAGTTGTCAGCTTGTAAAGACAACTTCAGGTAATGAGGACAACTTCATATAGTGACAGATGAGACGATAGCAGCAGCTCAGACGATACAGTACATCGTCTCATCCAAACTACTACAGAACATCACAATTTGTTATACGAAGAGATAAAATCACTAATAGAAAATAATAATGCATTATATGCAGTGATTTTTACATCCAAGAATATACTGGAAACTTTAATCAGACGACAACGAAGGAAAAAGTCCGTTGAAAATAGTTCTTAAGCTCTATTTAAATCAATTGGTACAAGACCCAACCCTTGATAATAATATCCTCAACCTTTTTGTAATAGACCTTCATTTAATCAGTTCGTACAAAGTCTGTGAGGCTATTGCAAATAGTGATCACAGATAATATGTATATAACAAAGTTAAATGGTGTATTGTCCTACTTTTAAGATTGACTTACTGGATTGTATAGACCAAGATCTTGGTATAGACTAGATATGAAACTACAGACTCGTGTCACGTACTGTCTCCCCTTCCCCCCCCAACTGTCAGTATTAGTGAATTGTAGATGTGTGGGTAGTAAAGATGTGTAGGTAGTGAAGATGTTTACCTGGTTGTTATTGCAAAAACTACACTTGACACTGACACACGTTAATAGGTTCCCAAACATGTTCAAAGCAATGTTTGATGAAATTGTTCGGGTAAAATAGTGGAAGGTGACATCCTGACTATATGGAGTACATGTCTGTAACAGTGCTCATCACATTGGATTTCTTCACAACATCGGCACGTCCACATGGAGACTCTAATCTCTACCCGCGTCTATTTTCTTGAGTTTGTTTTGTACTGTGTATGTGTGTGCATGATCCCAAAGTGTACAAGTTGGCACCTGTAAGTGTCAGTGAGACGTAACGTTTGGTTTCTTGTTCACTCCATAACACTATGTCAACTACCACATCTGTTCTTTACCACCTCTGATACGGAACTGCTTAGCTATACTTAATTATGTTCGAAGCAGAAATGGTCAACACCAGACCTCAAATAACCTTTCTGATCCACACTTCCAACAGATTCAGGACAATTATTGTGTTTCAAACATGTAACCGAGTGTTCACAATAGTTTCCAGCCATATTTCAGATAATGTTCGGGGGCAAGTGTGGCCGCATCTTAAATCAACTCTTATATGATGGCGAGTATTGGTTAAATCGTTGACGAGCACGTATTGCCTGTCTAAGTTGTACACAGTTTCGACAAGTCCACATTTTTCCCTCAATGTTGTGTTGCTGGGTATACTGTCTCTCACAAGGGTGCATTAGTCTACCTTTGGATCAAACATGTCAAGTGGCTGTCAAAAAAACAATGCTTGTGGCTCTGTCCATATTATGTTGCTAACATGTTCAAGGCATGAATGGAGAAGTTGTTGTTGTTGTAGTTCTCTAGACTGTCTGGCCGAGCAGTCCCGGGTCTGGTTAACCGAAGCCGTGCAGATGCTCGGATCCCCAAATAGGGTGTGGTAGAGGATACCAAATTCCTCATTTCTGGAGGATAGAACCAGCCCTCACCAGTGTGTGCTGGGTAGCCTAGTTTACATCAACACATCTTCCCTCACCTGTGTGTGATGGGTAGGCTAGTTGTTGTTGAAGTTCCTCAAGCTGTCTGGCCGAGCAGGGTGACAAGTGTGCTGGGTAGTTTACATTAACACATCTTCCCCCAGCCTACAGCCGGGTACCTATTTACTGCTAGGTGAACAGGGACATAGGGGGTTGGGAAAGTTGTCCAACAATTCCACTGACCCAGGAATTGAACCTGGGATCTCTCTAGTGCCGGGTGAGTGTAATAACCATTACACCATCAGCACCCCCGAATGGAGAAGTATTACATTCCCCTTACTGCTCGGTGAAGGAGAGAACAGAATAAACCCCGGTCCAGCCTCGGAGTCAATACTTTATTGATCCCACAGTCTATGTGACGAAGTGGTTGACGAAGGTCCGTGGTTTACACAAGGTCCGGAATATCCTTAGTATTTTGGGCAGAGACTTCAAACCAAACTTAATGAGGAGTTCCGTCATCTGCACCACAGGTAGGGCTAAGTGGATCATTCCCCCCATGTCCTTCCAGGTCCACTTACGCTTGATCCAGTCTTTAACACAGCGAGCGAAGGCCCGGTGACTGGAGTAAGCCTGGCCAGGTAAGTGGTGCCAGTTAAGGGGCGGGGATCCACACTCTGCCAATGTCTTCTGTCCATACTCTGACTAGATTTGTCCCAGAAGCATGGCAGACTCATCAGCAGCCATCCACCCATGCAACAGGCTGAGAGACACCACCATCATAGTTGTACATGCTATACAGAAAATTGTTGCAACCACCACAACCCTACAAAACCACACCCAGTGAGTGGATGTTTCAAACATAATTCTCCACCAACGTGTGTTACAGGAGCTACAAAAAATATCTTTTTCGTGTAGCCTACGTGAAAAATAAAAAGTCAACCTGTGTTGGAGAGCTTGTAAGGGAGATGATGTTGAGGTGAACACAACACTACTGTATGTGCACATGTTTTCACATTGGTTTAACATTACTTTATAATTACGATGATGCAGGCCTAGTACCTACGATATCAGCTGGTAAAGCACTAGCCAGCATTGCACTGAATCTCCGCAGCACATGTATTACCAATTACACGTTCATTACCAATTACACATATTCACTATCCAGAATACAGCTCGTGTTCATTCCCCAGCATACAATACACCTTAGGTAGTTACCACATTTCTTGTTTACTTCATTCACCAAGGTACATTTTAAACTAAATCACCACCAAACCAACCTAGCTGTTCCCAACACACACACAAGCAAAGAATATCTATGTACGGATATTATCGGTACAATCATCTGTAAAGACTTTTTTTTTTTGGGGGGGGGGAGGAGTTATCATTGGAATTTTTGGTCACAGGTTGAGCGATGTAAATCCATTAATTAACTTGTGTAATCCGTTATTAGCCAACCCTACCCACCAATATCATTATATCATTCAAAGTACCACCACCCCCTCCCCCTCCCTCCTTACTAAACCACACACCCATGCCCCTAACTACCACCCCTACACTTTCCAACCCATTCCCTTACCCACCCACAGCCATTCCACCCACCTCCTATCCCACCCTTCCAATAATACCCCCTCACTGCCATCCCCCACACCTCCTAACTCACTCACTCTCCCACTCACTAATTCCTCCTCACTTCCATCTTGCTGTCTCTGGTGGCAAATTCATGAGAGTCGAGGGAACTAAGGGAATTATGATCCTCACTACCCTCCTCATACCACCTCATACATACATACATACTCTCCAATATACCGTTAAGACCCCTAACACCTATTTACCTAATCTCTTCTCTCACTTCTTCCCACTCCTCTCCTCTCACACTCCCCCCGTCATTCTTTTTTTTCTTTATTTTTATAGCCTGTCTCAACTTTTCTATAAAATACCTACATAGAGAATGGTGAAAGAAAGGAGTGACGAAATTGGCTGATTCACACCATCACGGCAACCTCACGTCACATCAAGTTTCTTCCTTGTAAAACAAATGGTCACGTTCACACTACACCGTCAAGGCACCATTCCTTATAGAGAGGGAGGAAACTTTGACGTAATGTGATGTGACGTTTTTTTTATTTTTATTTTTTTCGTCTCTTGGATGGTATATTTTATAGTGTGAATCAGCCTATATCGTCTCTCCTTTCTGTCATCATCATTCTCTCCATGTCTTTATTCTCTCTATAGATATTTTTTACTCTTATTGATCCGCCGTTTTTCCTTCCTCATTTTAACTCTCAGCTTAATTTCTCTCACAGTTTCCTCTTACTCTCTACCGTTTGTAATCCTTCCCTTCTTCACTGCCTCCCGACAATCTCGTTAACTCCTTTGTCTTTCATCTCCTCTCCCGTTCTCTTCTCCTTTCTCCTCTAGCTAGATAGTTCTTTTCCTCCTCCTCCTCCTCCTCCTCCTCCAGTGATTCTTCCTCTCCTCCTCCTCCTCTTTCTCTTCGTCCTCCAGGGCCTCTCTTCCTCCTCCTCCTTCTCCAGGGCCTCTCCTCCTCCAGTGCCTTCCCCTCTCCTCCTACTCCTCCTCCTCCTCTCTTTTCCTGGCAATATCTTCCTTCACTCACGTTCCTCTCCACTCCTCCTCCTCCTCCTCCTCCTCCTCCTCCTCCTCCTCCTCCTCCTCCTCCTCCTCCTCCTCCAATTTTATTACTTTGTCATCGTGATCACGCCTTCCTAAACTCTGAGAAAATCCTCCACGACACAAGAACAACCAACGCTAAAAATGATCATAAAATGGAACAACAATAAAATGGAAATGACGACAATGATTAACTATTTCGGTAACAAAAATAATAACATCATAACCGAGGGAACAAAAAGATAAACAACAACAACAACAACACACACACACACAAAAAAAAAAAAAAAAAAACACCTTCGCCTCATCACAACCACAATCATCAATATTATTACCATACCACGATCACCACAATCATCAACATCTTTCAAGCCATCATCACTCTCAAACTATACTATACAGCTCATCTTGTACCTGTAGCAGTTAGTATATTATTATTATTATTATTATTATTATTATTATTATTATTATTATTATTATTATTATCTGGGCTGGTGTTATACTAGCCTTGTCCTGGGGAGGTTGTTGTTGTTGTTGTTGTTGTTGTTGTTGTTGTTGGCTTGTGTTACGAGACCATAAACAGTCAGTCATGGTTGTCAGCAGAGAAGGGAAAGGGATGGGAAGGAAAAGGGAAAGTGATGGGAAGGAAAGAGAAGGGAATGGAAGGAAAGAGAAGGGAATGGAAGGAAAGAGAAGGGAATGGAAGGAAAGAAAAGGGAATGAAAGGAAATGGGAGGAAAGAGAAGGGAATGAAAGGAAATGGGAGGAAAATGATGGGAATGAAAAGAAAGGGGAGGAGGGGAAAAGGGAGGGAAGGAAATGGATGGGAAGGAATGGGATGGGAAAGAAAGGAAAGGAAACGGGAAGGCAGGAAAGCAACTGATTCCTCCAAACCATTCCAAGCAACTGGTTACCACTATATGTGTTCAAGTGGTCCTGTTTCCTGGCATGCTTTAGGAGAATCAAGGCGCTCCAATTTACCAATGGTGTATATATCTCCCCTTAAAGCTGATGGATGGAGAACCAATTATTGGATTCCTAATTAAACCCGAAGGAGTTATGTTGGTACGATCAATAAGTGTAGATCCTCTAAGTTGGATATTTTCTGGCTAAACCGATCGATGCCAGGTTTGAAAGGGAACTAGATCATCATCAATCAATCATCATCAATCAATGTATATTAAAAATTGCAACCTTTCCAAACTTTCAAAAACGCTCATTTTTTCAATATTTTTTTTTCATTTTTTAACGATTCCAAGATAAAATGTTTCATCTTCACTATTCCCCAGAGATACAAGAGACATTGCCCTTTATATTTGGCAGAGATAAGTATTAACAGATGTGGGTGGGTGGTAGGAAAGATGTGGGTAGGTGGGTAGTGGGTGGGTAGGTAGGTAAGATGTGTGTGGTAGGTAGCGGCGGGGGCGACGGGGCGGCGGCGGCGGGACGGCGGCGGCGGCGGCGACGACGAATAAAAAAAAAAAAAAAAAATAATAATAATAATAATAATAATAATAATAATAATAATAATAATAATAATAATAATAATAAAAAAAGGTAATTATTACAAAAAAAATAAAAAAAAAATATTAAAAAAACAATTAAAAAAAGTAATTATTAAAAAATGGCGGCGGCGGCGGCGGCGGCGGCGGGGCGGCGGTTGGGCGGCGGTGGCGGGGCGGCAGCGGCGGGGCGGCGGCGGCGACGACGAATAAAAAAAAATATATAATAATAATAATAAAAAAAAAGTTAATTATTAGTAAAAAAATAATATAAAAAAATAATTAAAAAAATATATTATTAAAAAAACTATTAAAAAAACTAATTATCAAAAAACGACAGGGGATGCGGCGAGCGAAGAGAGCGGCGAGAGGGGGCCGAGCGCAGCGTAGTGCGAGCGGAATCGAGCAGCGCCGCAGGCAAAAGCACCCACGGCGTAGCCGTGGTGGGTGAAGCCCAGTGCTTGTTGTTTATTAAAATAGAAAGATCATCATAAACACAATCGATCATATTTATTCCATATTAATTCGGGAGCAGTGATGATGTAGCCTAGGTTGACACAGATTCAGGTCATGCCTCGGGTCAGATTGGGGCCGTAGGCAAGAAAATTCATGATGTATACGATGGCGTGGTACCGGTTCCATGGCTCTGTAGTGTATCTATGGAGTATTTGTACCCCCATGTTTACCGCCACCCAAGGAATCATTGTGGGTAACCTTTTTGTTTGTGACTGTAGATTGGTGTTGAAATTCATGAAACACTATACTGTCATAACATTTTGAACAGTTCATTAGTACACATTATGCGTGGCGGCGTAATTCATTCCGGTACTCTTGTGTTCACTGTGTTGGTCCTGTCGGATTTATCGCAGGGTAGTATATCAAACATAACTGTGGACCCCTTTCTCTCTCTCCTTCCTTCCTTTCCTGCCTTCCTTCCTTCCTTCCTTCTCACTTTCCCTCCCTCCCTCAGTCTCCACACACTAACCCAAAAATCCCTGAACCCCGTGATCCCTTCCTTCCCTCCACAACGTTTTTATGTCAATGTTTTCCCAGACCCATTAATTCCTGCCGTTCACTTCTACTATTCCCTCATAAATAAATTTCCTTCTCTTCCACACTTATCTATAGAATTGTATTCTCGACCACACCCTTATAACTCATCTATGTTTTTTCTTCATAAACCTCCTCCGATTCCTAAATAACACCTTATAACTGATTAAAATAAGTCACCCACAACTTCAATAACATATCCCCCATTCACAACATATCCCATTCATAGCTTCTAACATCAATCACCCACAAATTAACTCACCAACTGCCAGACAAACAATCCAACTAACTAACTAACTAACTAATCAGCCTCCACCAACAACCGTACAACACCGTAGGCAAAGTTCCATAAATCTGTTGTGAGGTGTGTGACCATGATATGTGTACCGGCGACAATGATACAACAACAACAACAACAACAACAACAACAGTAGTGAATACCAGAGTTCACTACACTTGTCATTACACCTCAGCTCTCGTGTCCTACCTGCTGTGATAGATAGGTGTGTGTGTGTGTGTGTGTGTGTGTGTGTGTGTGTGTGTGTGTGTGTGTGTCTGTGTGTGTGTGTGTGTGTGTGTGTGTGTGTGTGTGTGTGTGTGTGTGTGTGTGTGTGTGTGTGTGTATGTGTGTGTATTGATTGACGTGATAATAGAAGATCACCCTAGGCCTGGAAGACCCTGTAGGATGAGGGAGTAGGTGAAAAAGGTGCGTGTGTATGTACTGTACGTATGTGTGAATATATGTATATATGTTTGTGCGAATGAAAGCTATGTGTATGAAGTCAGTTCCGTAGCTATACTTTGAAGGAATGGTGATTCTTAACTTCGCAAATATAAACTTCGCAGCTATAAACTTCGCAACTATAAACTTCGCAACTATAAACTTCGCAACTATAGCATCACACACTCCCAATCCCAGCAGCAGTAGTTTGGGATGTGGAAAAAACAAATGTAATGTAGTGAGTGAGTGTATGTGAGTGTATGGTGCATGTTGTAGTGTTGCCATGACATGCGTCCAGTGTCTCCTCTCACCCTCCACCACACTGGGATTATCTTGATTTTCAGATTTCTGGAGTATCCTCAACAACAACTCTGGAAAGGAATACCTGCTCTGAAGGAATGTAGTTTTTCCCATCTGATGAGTCAAATGATTGATGTCTGGTTAGTCGTTTATTTTACCTTGTGTTGGATATATCTCAGTGTATCACAACTCGGTGTTTAGTGTTGTTGCTTATTGGTATGATTGGTGAATGAGATGACTCTTTAAAAAAAAAATATGTTTCACTTGCATTACTCACGTATGTATGGTGGCAACGTGACTAATAAATGTAAATAATAATAAATGTAAATAAAAGAATAAATAACTGACGCAACTAAATAAACTAAATGTGTAAATATAAATACATAAACAACTAACATAGACTTTTCATTTTTCATTTTGTGTACAGTCGGCGGCAAATGTCTTGTTCCTTCACCGGCCTCACCGAGAACTGAGATATTCACTTACTCCAGATGTTAGATGTACAATAGAAAGCGTACATATTTTTCCCAAGAGATGACACATTGTGAGTTGTGTGGGTATGAGGGCAGAGGGTGATAATGAAGTGGAGAGCTTTAGAGCCATCTGGTGGTAGAATTATACACCTCTTTTACACCTAACATTGTTGAGTCAATGAATATGGTGGGTGTGAGTGAGGCAGGTGAGAGACAGGTCATTTTCCACCAACTGTACAGAATTATCATACAGGAACAATTTGGGTTCTACAACATTCGTCACCACAATTTATTCTATGTTTCCCTAAACAGTTTAACACTCACTTGATAAATAAGTGACCACAAACACACACAAACAAACAAAAAATGATGGGAGCACTTGAGAGCGGATGTAGTGGCAACGTGGCAGTCTACACTCGTCTGAGGAGTTTGAAGCCTTAGACTTGTATCGGTACTAAGTCCGAGCGACTGCACGTGCCACCATCACTAATACGATCGTTTCTTTCTCGTTTACAGACATCCTGATGAGCCGCCTCTCAGACACCTTCCTACACAACGGGTCCACGTGGCAGTATAGTCGGCAAGGGTCACACCTCCCGCCCTCGCTGACCCCGCACTCCTCTCACGCACTCTCTCACGCACACTCTTCCTCCCATGTACTCCCCTCCCACGCGCACTCCTCACATGCACTCTCGTCCGCCTACGTGGGTCCCCGTCCCTCCACACTACGCTCCTGTTCCCTGGCACCGTATATTAGTTCCTCGTCCTCGGCCGTGTTTAGATCTTCAGCCGTGCCTCCACTCCCCTACTCGTCCTCCTGCACGCTACCCCGACCACAACAAGTCCTGAGGAAGGGCAGTCTTTACCCCACTCCTTCGCACCTCCTACCCCGGTCTCTAGTCTCGTCCAGTAGCGCCCCCACGGCATCGGTCGAAACCACCATACCAAGTGCGGCCCCAACCCTTCGCGGTCTGAGTAGTGGCGCCGGCGGGTACATGCAGCATCAGTACTCAGAGACCTTGCCCAGGCATCACAGTCGGGGTAAGAGGGACCTAGACTGGATGGACAAGCGGAGGGGGGATGGTAGTTGTGACGATACGATGAGAAGGGGTAGTGTTAACCTCACCTATGACACCTACAGGCAGGGGTACGTGGTGCAGGGTGTTAATGGAGCCGCCTATAGAGCAGCAGCAGCAGCAGCACCAGGAGGAAGTGGTGGTGTACTGGTAGGGAGGGGACTGAGTGATAGGCATCGTAGTGGTGGTGATGGAAGTAGTAGTGGCAGTAGTTTGGTCGAGGTGTACAGAAACAGTATGAGTCATATGATGGTGGGTGGTGGTGGAAGTGGAGGGAGAGGAGGGGTGGAGGATATAAGGAGGGGAAGTAGTGAGAGCCCTGGCAACAGATCAGTGCATGATGCCTATCAGTTGGGCAGCAGGGGAAATCCTTATCACCCAGATAGTGGCATATTTGATAAGAGTGTCTTAGGAACGAGAGTAGACATGGAAGGGATAGATGGGGAGAGAAAAAGGGAAGAGGCAAAAGGAAATGTAGGAACAGGAACAGAAGATGGAGGAAAAAACGTAAATGAAACCGTAGATGAAGGAAAGACTACGAAAAGTCCAGTGCCACCAGTCTCAGACACAGACACAGGAAAGGCGAGTGGAGAGGGGAAAGAGAGTGGAGAGGAGAAAGGGAGAGTAGGAGGAGGAAGCGTGGGAAATGAGGCGGAGCCGGACACTGAAGGGAACATGAAGGCTGGGACTGTGCTTGGGAAGGGAAAGGAAAAGGAGGAAGTGAGTGGAATGGGAGAGGAGATGCAACAAATGCTCCAGGAACTGAAAAACAATCCCAAGTACGTGGTGAGAACTCGTATGTGTGACTCGACCGATGAGAGCTTCGTGTGAGGATCTGGGAGAGAGAAGGGAGGAGGGGGTAATGAGAAGACAAGGAGCTTCGTGAGAGAATACCGTATGTAAGTCGTGGAAATTACAAGATGTTCTGCTCGAAAGTCGGTCGGTCGGTCAGTCAGTCGAGGAAGTATAAACAGCAGCTAAAAGAAGAAGGTGTGTGTGTGTGTGTGTGAGTAGAGGAAACATAAAGAGCTCATGTAGGAGGAGTGAGAGTAGAGGAAACATAAAGAGCTCAGGTAGTAGGAGTGAGAGTAGAGGACACACAAACAGCTCAGCAAGAAGGTGTGTGAGTAGAGAATAAGACGAGAAGCTCTGCAAGGAAGGACGTGAAGGACCAATGTGCCCAGTTACATCTGTCTGAACTTGTGTCCACTCTTTGGTGAGATTAAATAATTAGCCGAGGGTTCGTTTGAAATTCGGGGCGCGGCCAAGTGAATAATATTTACATGATCTTGGACCAATGTGATTTTAATTAAGTAAGCACATTATACGGAAGAAAAACAAAATGCAAGAAAGCTACACATAGTTTACGTTTGTGTTACAGTGATAAGAATAAATGCAACAATACAAGTCAAATGCGCTTTAAGTAAATCAATATAGAAATGGTTACCAACATAAAAAAGTCACATGGACGAATTTGGTTGATATCTGAATTCCTCTATCTTTAAAATCCAGGGAAGTAAACAAACATGCTGAGGACCAAGTAGTAAAGGTGTTAATATAATTATACACACTACAGGTACTAAGAAAAGAGCCACTATTACAAATGCCTTGTAATTAAACTATATGACATAAAAGGCCTACAGTCGTGATCTTACTCCTTGCTTTACTTTCACTTTATGTTCGGTCAGTGTAATAACTAATCGGTGTAAGCGTTATGTTATGTTATGTTGATATTCAGTGTAGCAATGAAGTAGTTTGTTATGAATTTGTACCAAGTTTCGTGAGGCAGTAACTAAAAAAAAAATGTAGAAAACTAAAATGGTACAGAACCACAATAAGTGGAGCCAACTATAACATACTGTTGTGGTTTTATTGTACTGTTGTAATAACTAGATATTCGGTTACTATTCGGCTTCTATGGCTGTGATAATTATGTTCATACGTTGTAAAGATGAATCCTGTACCGTATGTGATTTAGTCGTGTTGGAGAGACAAGGGATGAAGGGACCTTGGGTACTCACTGCATTGAGCGGATATTAGCATCTAGTCTAGGCTATACTGATTTAGAGTCTGTTTCGTACCATAGTCACAAAAAATTCATGAGCCTTTGAAAAAAAGTTACAATACCTTCGTTTCCAAAAAGTACAAAGAAAAGGTGGTAACGAGAAAAATGTAATACACGTAAGAGATATATATAACTGAAGAAAAATAGTATCGTACAATGCATCCTTTTACATTAAATACAAAGGAAAGTGGTTTGTGTACAGGAATGTACGATGAAAGATGTACATACAGTACAATAGTGGACACGGATGTACAAAGGAATGGCGGTATTGCATAAGTAAAGACAATTAGCCTATACAGAAGGATATAATATTCCATGGAGACATTCCAATTCACTAGGTGAAAGAAAATGGCATCCTGAAGATATTTTTTTTCATTTTCAAGCAAAATGTACGATAAACATAATAGTATATATATAATATATATATCAGTGCATATTAGTACAAAGAAATAGATGTTCAAATTAATACATGAATAATAAAGAAAATGCATATGCATACCGGTTAGCCTTCTACAGCAAAAAGAAAAAGAAAAAATGCAGAAAAGAATTTGTACCCTACCTTACAGAAAAAGATAAAATATACAATGTTATAAGAGATGGACAGCAGAACAGACGGGTGCATTGCCGCGCCTCAACCCTCACCCTCTTGTTGGTGAAGCCTATTTTGAATAAGACGAAAGGTGGTATATATATGTCTTCCTTCCCTGACCCGGTTTTTTGCAAATTTGGCCATACCTAGACTCCTTCCTAGCACTACAATGATGATGTTACAATGCGACCCAGGCACCATTAGGATCCTTCTCCCTGTACAGTGAGTCAAACCAAGTCACACAAACACCATTTCCAGGAAGGAGGATGAAATTGAAAGTGACGTGTGCTATGTTTGTTTGCTATTGACTAACAAACAAACATACAAACTAACTAAGTAACTAACTAACTATTGGGAACTTCGAATGTGTATCTATTTTTTTTTAATAAGAATTTGACAACCTATCTATAATACATCAGTGAGCAAAATGTGTATACGGTATCATCGCATCAAATATTACGGTATTTATTATATATAGGACTACCACACACACGTCAGGTTCAATTATTTCTGCTAACCTGGAATGATTATGACACACGATTAACTTTACAGGGTCAACGATCGAATATGGTTGTTTTGTAGACTACCTTCCCACCCCCTTCCTCCCTCCCTTCCTTCCTTCCTTCCTCAACCCCCCACCCCCACAACACACATCCCTAACCTCGCGACCGTCCACTGTTGAAGACTTTGTGACACCTATTCGTACGTTCCCTCTTCCTCCTCCACCACCCCCACCCCCACCTCCCCCCTGTTACCCCCCACCCCCACCCCCACCCCCACCCCCACCTCCCCCCAGTTACCCCCCACCCCCACCTCCCCCCAGTTACCCCCCACCCCCACCTCCCCCCTGTTACCCCCCCACCCCCACCACCACCAACTAACATATCACTGCTGAGGTCTTGGTTCGTTGTCAGTGCCAGGATTTCAGTTTGTTTGTTGTTATACCGACGAATCGAAACTATTTTTTTTCATATAGTGGTGTATTTATCGTTAACAAATCCTCATATTATCTTATCTCAACTCACCCTCTCAACCCCCCCCCCCACCACCACCACCACCAACCTTCCCTTTAACTTTCACTCTCCTGTACCTCCTCTCTATTCCCCCTCTCCCAACTTTCCCTCCAACTCTCACTCTACTTCTCCCCCGACACCCACACCCCAACTTCCCTTCTCCTCTCCTCCCCCTCCCCTACTCTCCCCAGTTTCGGTAATGTTGGTATAACTTCACGTAAGGTACAGTCCCGGCACAGAATCCTTGAACACACTTCCCCTTACACCATGGTCAAGGACTATGTGTCGCGACTGTACACACACACACACACATATCACAGAAGTAACGTTATCACACTCCCTTTATTTTTAACCCTCCAATCCCTAATTAATTCCTTACCTTTGGACACAGTCATGCTTAAGAATGACTATATAAAGTAAGAGAAATAATTATTACATGTAGATTTCCTTTCGAATAAACACGAAATTAAAAAAAAAAAAAAAAAATAATAATAATAATGTGGATGTGATGTGTATAATAATAAGTGTTTGGTGCCGCCACGTGAAGCTACAAGTAAATAAATAAATACATGAATTAAAAAACAAATAAATAAATAAATAAATGAGTGAGTGAGTGAGTAAGAAATTCAGTAAATGTGAGGAAGACAAGACACAACACTTAAAGTTACATACATACATACATACTCACTCACTCACTGTATTGGTCTGTTGTTGTTGCGTAGCTGAGGGTATGTATGATTTATTCACAGCTGACTGATATCGTTTAGTATTGTTCACACCAAAGGTTAAACAATAAATTATGCATTGATTCAACAGGTTAGGTTAAAGCAACAACGCCCTATTATGATTATGATTATGATTATGATGATGATGATGAGGAGGAGGAGGAGGAGGAGGAGGAGGAGAAAGAAGGAGGAAAAAAGAGGAAAAGGAGGAAAAAGAAGAGAAGTTTTAAATATTCACGATTATTTGGGTAATTTGTTTTTGGTAAATAGAAGGGCTCCTGCTTCCTCCAAACTACGCCAGGAAACAGACTAGGCAACTACAATATACGAGCATAGGAGACATCTATCCGTTTTGTGGCCTTGTTTGGAGGACTAAGGAGACTTCAATATTCGGCCTCAACTTCACACGATAATTATATACTAACAGTAGTGGATGTAAATCTGGAGCAAATGTTTCCTCCGAACTATTCCAAGAAACAGGCAACTATTATTTTGATTTCATCCGGTCCTGTTTCCTGGCACACTTTGGAGGAATCAAGACGCTCCAATGAACCCAAAGTATACAATCCCCTTCATTAATTACTTGAGTTTAGGTGGGCGGGCCAACACAATAATAATGATGCTCGCTATATTTGTATCATATGCTTGTGCTTCACGTTGTATTCCTCATCACATTAAATAGTTACAAAAAATTAGTATACAGTTTCATTATTGTCCTCCATGCTATTATTGTTTACCTATCATCTGCCTATCTATTTATTTTTTTAGGCTTACAGACAGGAAAGGTAAGAAATTTGATGTTATTTTTACATTAGCATTCAACTTACAAACAATTTATTAAAGGCACATTTCATAACATCTACCAACCAACACAGTGACAACATCTACCAACCTACACAGTGACAACATCTACCAACCAACAATACACAAACTGTCTCTCCATTCTGCAAACTATAAACAAATACTGCACAACACAGTGACAACATCAACCAACCAACACAGTGACAACAACAACACAACACAGTGACAACATCTACCTGCTTATAATACGTAAATTTGTCTCTCCATCTGCAAACTATAAGCAAATACTTCACAACATAACCCAACCCAGCCTGTCCTCAGACGAACTAGAGTAGAGAGTACAGGTAAGCTATATATATATATATATATATATATATATATATATATATATATATATATATATATATATATATATATATATATATATATATATATATATATATATATATATATATATATATATTTCATCCTCCCAACCACATTCACTAATTGCCTGCATCCTCTCTCTGTGGGGGAAAGGCGGAGAGGAAAGGGTCAAAGGGAGAAGGGGGAGGGGTTGAAGGGAATAGGCTGAGGGGTAGGGTTGTAAGGAAGGGGTTGTAGGGAAGAGAAGGGGTAGGGTTGAAGTGTAGGGTTGAGGGGTAGGGTTGAGGGGTAGGGTTGAAGGAAAGGAGAGGGTGTTGATGGGGAGGGGTCAAGGGGGAAGGTTTGACGGAAAGGGGAGTGGTTGACGGAAAGGGAAGGGTTTGAAGGGAAGGGAAGGGGTTGAGGGGGAGGGGTCAATGGGAGGTGAAAGGGGTTGGGGATGGGGAAGTGGACGAAAGGTTGGTTGGTGCTCAGTATTTTATTTTTGTGCCTTCCTACCCTCCCTCCCTGGCGTACAGTAACACACAATAGTTACATCCCATACTGTCGTGTAGATCAATTTTCAGAGTACAGTCGCACACCACAGTCCTTAGCCCACCTGAGTCGAAGCCAGAGATCTGAAGCTGGTGGTTTCTGGACGACAGCCCACCTAAATCATCACGAGGCCATACACATTTCGAATTAATGGAAGCTGTGTGTCGTCTAGTAACCTCCTGCTCCAGATCTCAAGCTTCGACTCAGGTGCATGGGTTAGGGATTGTGGTGAGTGACTGTACATACGTTACGTAAACTTCTAACAGGGTCGTATCTCAAATGCAGCCACTATTTACTCCATTCTATTCTATGGACATATATAATTATACAGGGTGAGCATTATTATAATCTATTCTTGATTTTATTATGGTAAATTACTGTTTACACTCGATCAAATTCAGCTTAAGGCAAAAGACGACAAAGAAAAAAATCGAATGTTCATATTCTCTATTCGACATCCCATGAATGGTAAAGGCCTATTTTCAGAGACTGTAAACCAAGTCTGCCTTTAACGTTTGCTAATAACAAAATATTGAAGTTTTTTTTTTCCATAGCACAGTACGGTTTCGCTATATATTATGATCATAGAAGGAAATAAGTTGTCTCATGTTTGCCCAAATCACTCAAATATGTATCGAAACTTCTGTAGGTAACTGTACTAAACCAGTCTCATCACACACTCACACAAAACGCACACACACACACACACGTCGATTCCCTCACGCCAATTAGCAGAGGTTTTATCATGCATGACTCCTACCCCACCAACTCCCTCACTTACAAACTCCTCCACTTACAAACTCCTCCACTTACAAACTCCCTCACTTACAAACTCCCTCACTTACAAACTCCCTCACTTACAAACTCCCTCACTTACCAACTCCCTCACTTATAAACCACTCTCACTCACTCACTCACTCACTCACTCATATATTCCTTTCTTTAAACGTCGGACATTCTCGTACCGCTATCCTATCACGTTACTCCTTCATATAATCATGTCATTCACACACTCATTCATTCATTCATTCACACACTCATTCATTCATTCATTCACACTCATTCATTCATTCATTCACACACTCATTCATTCATTCACTCTTATCCGTCTGACCTTCTTTGTGTACCCTCACCCACCAAAGTGCTTCCTGTATAGAATAGTTATAAAGCGTAATCATCGAACACAAACAAACACATTCACAAAACAAACTTACAAACTTACAAAAACAAACTTACAATATCCCCCCTGGTTTTTCACTCGACTTTACTGTATCGTACCATAACTGATTCATGATTTGACAGCGACTTCGTTAGTGGCTTTTACTTTCTCCTTGATTATTTACTTCAGTCGTCTCACTTTCACTCTTGTCTGCTCTTCACACCTTGCTCACTCACACACACACACACACACACACACAACGTCTTTCCTGTCTCACTCTCTCTCTTCACACCTTGCTCACTCACACACACACACACACACACACACACACACACACACACACACACACACACACACACACACACACACACACACACCACACACACACGTCTTTCCTTTCTCACTCTCTCTCAGACTTCTTACATTTTTCTCACCTTTCTGCTTCACACACACATCTCTCTCTCTCTCTCTCTCTCCTCTTTTCTCATTTTCTCCTTCACCTCTCATACTTCTCTTCCTCTCAAACTTTTCACACCGTTTCTGGGGAAGGAGTTCTCAAAACCACTCGCACTGACAGACAGACAGACAGAGAGAGAGAGAGAGAGAGAGAGAGAGAGAGAGAGAGAGAGAGAGAGAGAGAGAGAGAGAGAGAGAGAGAGAGAGAGAGAGAGAGAGAGAGAGAGAGAGAGAGAGAGAGAGAGAGAGAGAGAGAGAGAGAGAGAGAGAGGTAGAAACAGTGAGAGTGAGAGAGAGAGAGAGAGAGCAAGAGAGAGAATTGTGTGGGGGGGGGGCGGGGGGGGGGGGGGTGTAGGCTGAACGAAAACACACACACACACGCCAACAGTGAATGACATAACCCAATGTGACACCCTCGGGGCCAGTGGGTGTCTGTCACTCTCACTGACACACACACCAACTTGGGACCTCACACTCACACTCACACGCAACCCAATACCATCATAAACTTGGCAGGAATGGGAAAAATATTCGTTGGGGCGAGAGGGAGGGAAAGGGGAGGGGGGAAAGGGGAGGGGAAGGGAAAAAAATAAATATATATATATATATATATATATTCTGTACTGTGTTTGCCTAATTTATGCATTGCGCACAAACAGAAAACCTTCTTTCATCATTTTTATTCAAAAGTTTACTTCAACGATTAAATGGACATTAAATAACCCGCAGAATGAGTCTCAGTTATTTTTCGTGGTGCAGGATTTTATATTTTTATAGTTTTTTCAGGTCACCAGGTGAAGTAGAAAACAGAAATTCTTGACTATATTTTGAAACTGTACCAAAGAAAATTAGATAACAAATTAAAACATATATATATATATATATATATATATATATATATATATATATATATATATATATATATATATATATATATATATATATATATATATATATATATATCAAAGGATGTATCACTGTACTTTATTCATGGCATTGAGAGATTATCTATTCTAAAGAAGTGAACGATAAAAATCTTCTATATCGTAAAAATAAATATACAGTACGCATATTTTTCCTGTCACGTGATAAGCATCCAGTGAAGTAACAGATGACATAAAAATGGTTTGAATATTTTCTGTTCTCGAATAAAAAACAAGTAAATATCCAATTCTATGAAGTACGAGAAAAACCTTAGTTAAAAGGAAAAATTCTGTTGCTAGAAAATGTAAAAGGCTATTGATTCCTCCTAACAATACCAGAAAACAGACGGCCTCAATAGCAGTACTAATAAGGGATCTGTTACGTGCATAGTTTGGAGGAAGCAGAGACCTTTTAATTATTCACCAACAAAAGAATCTCTATTTAATATTGCGTTAAACTGACTACGTATTGAACGTTACAAAGAAAACAAACAAACTGTCAACTGTCAACTGAAGACTGACTGACTGACTGACTGGTTGACATGCTCTGAGCCAAGCTTAACCAACTAACCAAACACTCACAGCTGAGATGCAGAGTGGGAGAAGTACTGGCTGTGTGTGTGTGTGTGTGTGTGTGTGTGTGTACGCCAATCACCGCTGAGATGGAAAATGGGTGTGAAAGGGGGGGGGGGGGGAGTACTCTGTGTGTGTGTGTGTGTGTGTGTGTGTGTTACGTTCATTACCTATGCATTTATTTGACCTTCACCTGACTTGATGACATTCAGAGGTTTAATCTTAAATGTGTTACAAACAAAGTTCGTCTAGTTTACTTCCTTCTACTTCTTCTCTTTATCTCCTCTTACTTCTTAGACTCGTTTATTATCTCCTCTTTATTTCCGTCTAACTCTCACTTCCACTTTGACCATTAAGGGAGTATAAATTATGTAGTATTATAATTTTGATACATTGGAGAGCCTAAATTCCTCCGAACTATATCAGGAAACAAGATCAGATGAACCAAATAATATATAGGCTATATAAATATATAAAATAGTATCCTGTTGCTTGGAGTAGTTGGGAGGAGTCACTTGCTTCATATTTACAAACATTACTATCCAATTATTTCTCTATTTCTTTTCTTTCTCCAGCTCAATAATTTCCTTCTCCATCACTCTCCTTCTTTATCATCTGTGTTTGTACTATTTACTCTTTCCGTCTTCCTTATTTCTCTTCATATTACCGTTATCTATCAATTCCTTTCCCCTCCATTCCTCTCCTCTCCGTCTCCGTCTCCGTTCATTCGTTATATATTATTTTCGTTCCTGCTCTCATTCTCATCTCTCACCACCAACGTCACATCCTATTCATTCTTTCCTATGCTTCCTATCGGTTAGTCTTCCTCTTACTACTAATTATTATCACTCCTTCCTCTTTCCATTCCTATTTTTCTAGTTCCCTTCCCCACACCTACCTCCTACACAGTCTCTCTCTCTCTCTCTCTCTCTCTCTCTCTCTCTCTCTCTCTCTCTTCAAAACCTGACGATTTTTTAAAAGTCGGATAAAAGCGCCTCGGCTGGACGCTATATAATATTTGCCGTGAATGCAAGAGACAAGTATTGCTCATAAATGGATTTATTCACACACACTTGGTAATCCGTGAAGGATATATATACATTTGCATCAATGTTTATCCCTGATTAAAGCAAATTGACCAATGGTAATGAAAAAATTGAAAAAATAAATAAATATCAAAACTTACCCAGAGTGGAAATGGTGTCAGAAGTGCTTGCCAAATAGTAGAGATAGATTAATATATACTCGTAGGGACTAGTGAGAGTTGCAAAGGACTGCAGCTTCTACGAGTTAACTGGTGAAACTTCTTCCTGTTCAGTAGAGTTATTAGTGTTCGAGCAACGCGACGTCTTCACTGCTTCCATCCCGAACCTTTCTTTCATCTTTATAAACATCCCATCCTCAGATCCGTATAGTATATTTCCCAATCAAATCCAAAAAACTAAGCGTTGTACTGCCGAATGCTTCATTACCGTACAGCAGGGTGTTATAAAATTTTCTAGAAAACTTGATATGCACTCGGAGATAATTGATCAATATGACCACAAACTCGACTGTAATTTATGCACATCACAATTCAAATGTAGTATTTTAGTCTACTTAGAACATTCAACTTAACCACCGAAGAATATGGATAGTAACAGTACCTTCTTTACCTTAACCAGAGTCATTAAAAAACTCCATAGTCATTTTGCACAAGTTTATAAAATGGTCTTGGGGTTGGTCTGCACACTATGTAAGGCCTTCTTCTCCTTTGCTGTAGGCCTTTGCAACAACAAACTTTTCAATTCAATGTAAAAACCCGTCCGTAGTCAACACACGACGCCATACTTGTTTACACGCTTGGCACAAACTCCTAACAGCTCTTTCGATTCATTATTGACGCAGACGAGATCGAAGGTTTACTTACATACGTATGAGCGACGGCGTGACCCTCAACAGTCTGTCTATTACATAAGCACCACCACCGTCAAAAATTCAGAACAATAATTAATTATAATCAAACGCACATCAAACATTGCTTCCTTCAAGTTGCTAACAGCGTCGCATACACTGTGGTACTGAGGTGGTGGTGGTGGTGGTCAGTCGTCTCTCGCCTCACTTCTAGTGGATTTTGTGGAATGTGAAAATTCGCGTCTGAGTCTGATAATGCTGTATTTAACTCTGCATATACTGTTTTAGGGCATATATTTGTTTATCGAGCCTCAACACATCACTGCCTAATAACAGCGAGCCAATTCTGAAAACTTCTTATTCACGTTATCAGACAAATTAAGGAAAGTTCATTATTACTTCCAGCCAAATTCCTCTGCACAGCGTCAGAAATGCGGGTGGGTTCCTACCAGCACGGGACAGACTCCAGCTGGCAAGTCTGTCTGCCTCACCCCCTCCCCTTCTTTCTCTCGTGTTATCTCCTCTCTTCTCGTTTATTCTATTCTCTCTCTCTCTTTCTCCAACGAAATGTCCCGTAGATCAAAATTCATTAACAAACCACATTACTCAGGCTT
This sequence comes from Petrolisthes manimaculis, assembly GCA_034508575.1. NCBI lineage: Eukaryota > Metazoa > Arthropoda > Malacostraca > Decapoda > Porcellanidae > Petrolisthes > Petrolisthes manimaculis. Next base: position 33,714 of record JAWZYT010005332.1, read on the forward strand.
CCGCTTCTACATCACACATATAGTTGCATTTATTTCACCTCTACGTTCGCTTAACAGTTATCTTGGTTGCTAGAATACACTTCAACAAGGAATAGCAGTCAAAATAATAAGAGTAGAATATATCAACACCTATTATTTGGTGGGCGTCGGAATATATATGTAAATTGAATACAACCATAGTTATAAATCCACTTGAAGTCTGCTTGTATGTTTGGGTGCTTAATAAATAAAGTAACTAAATGATTTATTAATGGCTAAAATATTGAGAACATCCATAAACAAATATGAATGTAGCCTCGAACTTTCCTTTCCTTCCTCTCTTCCCATTTTTTTTCCTGATTTACTACCTTTCCTACTCTCCTCCTTCCTTCCACTTTTCCTTTCTTCTTATCGTCCTTTCCTCCTCTCTTTATTTTCTCCTCTCCTGCTTCCTTCTTTCCTTTCCTCCTCTCCTCATGCCTTCCAACTTCCCATTCTTCTTCTATTCCTTTCCTCCTCTCCTTCTTTATTCTTCTCCTGCTTCCTTCTCTCCTTCCTACCGACCTGCCGTCTCTCCTTTCCTCGCCACCATAAATTACAGACCTGCTCTCACTGAAGCTACAAAAAAACAAAAAATAAAAACAAAAAAAGAGCAAAATATCAGACAAAAATCGAGAGTTAAGGAAATCAAGAAGGTCTTAGAGATAAAGATAATATACTGAGAGAGAGAGAGAGAGAGAGAGAGAGAGAGAGAGAGAGAGAGAGAGAGAGAGAGGAGGAGAGAGAGAGAGAGAGAGAGAGAGAGAGAGAGAGAGAGAGAACAAAAAAAAATGGAGGTATCCATTTATACCTCCATGATAGAGTCGGAGGAAACAGAGGATTGATAATGACAGTGGTAGAAAAAAGGAAAAAAAATAACATGAGACAGACAGACAGACAGACAGAAAAACATGCACTCAGACAAACAGGCACACCAACAGACAAGCACACGAACGAACGAACAAACAGAAATTGACAAACAAACAAACAAACACCACTCTACTACGAAAGAAGCCGTGAGAGTAGGAAAGACGAGTAGGAAAGACGAGTGCGAAAGAGAGAGAGACTGGAAAATGCAAACACCATCCCACTTCCCCCCTAAAGTAGGCAGGTTTTGTACAGACAGACGGATGACCAGTTTACAGCCTCCTACACCTCTAGGCCATTCTCAACTCTCTCAGGGTACAGGGAGTATAATTTGAGTATCTATTTTCTAGGAGAGGCTGTGTCTGTTGTTAGGTTAGGCTAGGTTAGGTTAGGTTAGGTTAGGTTAGGTTAAGTTTCGTTTGCTAGGTTTGGTTAGGTTAAGTGTGGATAGATTAGGTTAGGTTTGGATTTGGTTTTGTTAGTTTTGGTTTGGCTATAGGTTTGGTTAGGTGAGGTTTGGTTATAGGTTAGGTTAGGTTAGGTTTGACTATAGTTTGGTTAGGTGAGGTTTGGTTATAGGTTAGGTTAGGTTAGGTTTGAATTGCCTAGGTTAAGTAGGTTAGGTTGGTGCTATAGTTCCCACATTACAATAACACACACAAGTTCACACACACTCAATGATGCAGACAGTAACAAATTAACGCAGGAGAACAACACGGAATAGCTAACAAGGAGAGAAGAGGAACGAAAATGAAAAATAATAAGAAGATAAAGAAAGAAAGAAGCCAGAGGAAGGAGGAAAAAAAAGTACGAAAGTAGATGAGCAGAGAGGACCAAAGAGAAGGAAGAGAAGAGGAGAAAGGAGAGACGAGGAGTTTGGTGAGATGTGAGGAAAAAGGGGAAAATTAATAATTTTGAGAAGCAGATAGTGAAAGGAAATGATAGAAGACAGATGCTGGGAGGAAAAAGGAAGGAAGGGAGAATAAAAGAAAAGGAAAGCAAGCAAGCAAGCAAGCAAGCAAGCAAGCAAGCAAGCAAGCAAGCACACACACACACACACACACACACACACACACACACACACACACAGCTAAACAAAATAAAGGTGTTGGTGGTAATTACTTCTCCACCCTGACTGAAGACCAACCTATGCAAATCATCCGAGAAACACACATACACACACACACACACACACGTAAACATATACATAAATACACACACACGTATACACATACATAAATACAACCCCCAAACCCAAACACACACAAGTAAACACAAACAAACAAATATACCAACAAACAAGCACACACAAACAAACAACCCCCCTTCCACACACACACACATATACACACAAACATATCCAAGGTGATGCCAGTAATTCCTAGTAGTAGTTGTGTTGGTGCCTGACTGACTGAAGCAAGACCAACCAGCCTATGTAAATTATTACCCAGACGTAACATACAACTCCAAGTGTAATTATTAGACCCCAAGTTGGACTGCCATTCCCTCACTAGCTCCTTCCTTCATGCATAAACTAATTCATTCTTTTTATTATTATTTTTCTTCGTTCCTTCCTGTTTTTATTCCTTCCTACTTTTATTCCTACCTGCCCTCCCTCATACTCCCCTTTTCTTCCTACCCTCCTTCCTTTCTTCATTTCTTCTTACTTTCCCTCATTCATACTCTCCTTTTCTTCCCTCCTTCCTTCTTTCCTTCCCTCCCTCATACTTCCATTTTCTTCCCTCCCTCCTTCCTTCCTTCCTTCCCTCCCTCATACTCTCATTTTCTTCCCTCCTTCCTTCCTTCCCTCCTGTCAACTAGTGAGTCTAAGCTGGAGTAATGGGGTTTCACAGTGAGGACAGTTCAACATGAAAACCTTTACTACACCTCTTCCTCCTCCTCCTCCTCCTCCTCCTCCTCCTCTTCCTCCTCCTCCTCTTCCTCCTCCTCCTCCTCTTCCTCTTCCTCCTCCTCCTCTTCCTCTTCTTCTTCTTCTTTTTCCTGTTCGTGTTTTATCCTCTTTTCTCCTTTTCCTATTTGTCTCTTTTTCCTTCATTTTCTCCACATTCGATCTCCTCTTTTCTCATTTCCCTTTTTTCTTCTCTTATCATTTATGTCTTCCAATTTCCCTTCTTTATAATCATTATCTCTCTTCTCCTTCCCCTTCTTCTCTATCACCATCTCCTCTCTTCTCATTCGCCTTTTTCTCTATCATTATCACCCTCTTCTCTCTTCTCCTTCTTCTCTATCACCCTCTCCTCTCTTCTCCTTCACCTTCTGCTCTATCATCACCTTCCCAGTCAGAATAATTACGATTTGTACCGAAAAGTTCAGAGTTCAGCTCGTGACAGAGAACTTAGTGTAGTGTTACCGAAGGGGGCAGAAGGGGGACGTAAGAGAAGGAGAAATGAAGGGAGAGAAGGGAAGAGAGAAAGGGAAAGGAGATGGGAAGTGGGGAAGGAAGGGGAGATGGGAAGAGGGGAAGGAAGGGGAGATGGGACGAGGGGAAGGAAGGGGAGATGGGAAGAGGGGAAGGAAGGGGATATGGGAAGAGAGAAAGGGAAAGGAGATGGGAAGAGGGGAAGGAAGGGGAGATGGGAAGAGGGGAAGGAAGGGGAGATGGGAAGAGGGGAAGGAAGGGGAGATGGGAAGAGGGGAAGGAAGGGAAAATAGGGAGGGATAGGAGTAGGAAGGGAGAGGGGCAGGGAGGGAAGGGGATGGGGGCAGAGATGTAACTGGGGGCAAGACAGCAATACCTGCAACCATTGTTCAAGATTTACCCTGTCACATCCCTACTCCAACCCTCACGCCTCTCTCTCTCTCTCTCTCTCTCTCTCTCTCTCTGTGTGTGTGTGTGTGTGTAAGAGAGAGAGAGAGTGTGTCTGTGTATGTATGGTGTATGTGTATGTGTGTGTGTGTGTGTGTGTGTGTATGTATGTATGTATGTATGTGTGCGTGCGTGTGTGTGTGTATAAAGACTAGAGATCCAAGGAAATAATATCAAGTAGCGAGAAAGAATAAGATTAGGAGAAGCAAAGATGAAGAAACTCAGAGGATTAATGAAGTGAATTAGACGAGAAAAATGGAACAATAAAGGATGGAATAATGAGAGGAATACAGAAAATGAGAAGAGAGTAGAAAGAGATAGACGAAAGAGATGGAAAGGTCAGGAAATAAAGAGGGAAACAGGAAGAGGTGATAGAATCGGGAATGATGAGGGGACATGAAAGAAGGCGAAGAAAGCAGGAAAATAGGAAAGAAGATAAATGGGATATAGAAAGATATAATAATGTGAGGAGGAGGAGGAGGAGGAGGAGGAGGAGGAGGAGGAGGAGGAGGAGGAGGAGGAGGAGGAAGAGGAGAACAACAACAATAGCGATAGAGAAGAAAATAATAACAGAAATAAAATGGGAAAAAAGATGACACTAGGAAAATTCATCATAAGAGAAAAAGTGGAGGAGAAAAAAAGTCGAGAAACGCAAAAACGAAAGGGAAAAGAAAAGGAATAACAAGTAACTGCAATATCTAAACTCTTCATCGAAAAAATTAAATTAAAATTATTAATAAATTTAAATAAAAACAACTATAAACAAATAATAATAATAATAATAATAATAATAATAATAATGATAATAATAATAATAATAATAATAATAATAATAATAATAATAATAATAACAAGAGCAACAACAATAATAATAATAATAAAGGTAAGCTGACAAGAAAAGGTCAACTCAGCCAGCCAGCCAGCCTCCTCTACATGACCTGACCTGACTTGACTTCCGGGATAGAGAAGGTCACTCACTCACTGACCCTGATTACCACCAAAACAAAAATATAACTCCTTCCCTCCTGTTCGTTCTTCTGACTTATTCCAAACCCGGAAGCAATCGTCAGCTATCGTTATGCAAATCCCCCCTCTCCATAACCAAATAAATTCCTCCCTGTATGACGTGGTGGAGAGGATCGGGTTTCTGGGAGCAACGTAGACAGAAAAAAAAAAAAAAAAAATTATCCGTGCTCATGTAAAATAAAAAAAATAAAACTATGGGGCCATGAACTTCTGACTTGAAATATTCTGACACCTCTGACAACTGGTAATGGAAATTGACTGGAATCGACTGGAACAACACGAGTTACAGTGTTCGTTTAGTATATTATAGAGACACACCGGCCTCATATCAGGTTTAGATCGACTGACTGTACACAACTTGAATTATTATCCAATGTTTTAGATGCACCATGATTTTGATGATAATGTTTGAATAAAAAGAAATACAAAATAGTTATGCATTGGACCACTAATTAATGATTGGTTGAAATATGATCATCTACGGTACCGTATACTTTAATAAGAGGTTATCGTTGATTTACTCGTTTCATATAAAGTTTAAGCTAGAAAGAATTTATGATGTAAAATATAATACTACATTACTATGAGAAGGGCAGAAACTACTACCACCATTAAAATACCACTACTACAACAACTACTAATAATAATACTACAACCATCACAACTACTACTATGAAATAATAACAATAATAAAAAAAAAAAAAAAAAAAAATGCAACTATAATACAGCAACAACAATAATAATAATAATAATAATAATAATAATAATAATAATAATAGCACCACTACTTCCTTATCAACAACATAATTATGGATCTGACAAAATGTAAAGAATCGAACAGCTACAGAATGAGATAGTGGAGTTGCCAAACAAAGATTAAACAGTAACACATCGAAACTTTAAATGCAATAACGGAGGGGGGGGGGGGGAAGGGAAAGATAAAGGAAGGTGAGAGGAGGAATAGGAAGATGGGGAGGAAAAGGATATGAGTAAGAGAAGGGAGAAGAGGGAGAGTGGAGGGGAAAGGAGAAGAGAAAGGGAAAGTGGGAAAGGGGAAGGTGAAAAGGGAGAAAGGGGGAGATAAAGGAAAAGTGGAAAAGGGGAAGGGAAGGGGAAGAAAGGAAGGGGAGGAGGGGAAGGCAAAGAAGGGAAATGAGATTGGGTGAAGAGGAAAAAACTGGAGGAGAACTGGAAGGAGGGGGAGAAGAGGAAAGGAAGAGGGGAAGAGGAAGGGGAACTGGAGGGGAAGGGGAACTGGAGGGGGAGGGGAACTGGAGGGGAAGGGGAAGGGGAACTGGAGGGGAACTGCAGGGGAAGGGGACTGGAGGAGGAGGGAAAGGGGGAAGGTGGAGAGAAAAATCACAAGGCGGCAGTAAACTTTAGGCAAACTGCAGTATTGGCAGGTACAGGCAGGGGCTAAAGTAGGTGTGTGTGTGTGTGAGAGAGAGAGAGAGAGAGAGAGAGAGAGAGAGAGAGAGAGAGAGAGAGAGAGAGAGAGAGAGAGAGAGTGAGAGAGTGAGAGAGTGAGTGAGAGAGAGAGGCGAGATAGGAGAGAAAATGCGAGTCGGGAGTCAGCGAAACAGAAAGAGAGAAAGGGAGTGAGCGAGAGAAAGGGAGTGAGCGAGAGAAAGTGAGAGGAAAAAAAAACTATTAGGCCAGAAAGACCATGTACTTTATAGTCACTAAGAAGAAGGAAACACATAATGTAGAGGAGGAAAGACAACAAACACATATACAGAAAAAAAAAAAAAAAAGGAAAGGAGGAATAACTAAATCATTATTATTATTATTATTATCGTTTAATTTTCTTTATTTTAGCTTCACGAAATTTTCATAACCATTCTCATATTCGTGCGAGGAACATTTTCCCTTTCGACATTCTTCTTTTGGGAGGGAATATTAAACTGTGGTTCGTTTCAACTTTTTACCTTCATACCCAGATAAGTGGTGTGGTTGTTTTAACACGAGTTATTTATGATAGACTTATGCCAGGACGAGTGTAAGGCGACCAGTGGGTAAAGAAGGTCGTACAGTGTTGGCAAATCTGGAGTAACTGATTCCTCCACACTATTATTAAAGGTTATTAAAGGTGCCAGCGAGTGGCAACAGAACGTCAGCCATTATTCTAGTTATATATCTGGTCCTGTTTCCTGCCATTCTTTGGAGGAATCAAGGCGCTTTAATGTACCAAAAACATTATACTATCCCATTAATGCGCTAAATTTCTAATGGTCACTTAATTAAGGCAACACACACACACAGAAATATATACATACACACACACTCATGGACACACAAATACCCGGTATACACACACACACCTTCTCTCACTATAGACTTTCAATAAACTAGAAACGGCAGAACACGAATATTTAGAAGAGAGTCTGCCAGCATTACTATATTATATTCTTTACTATATCTCCCGTCTGCTTGTATATGCCTTTTCTGCCTGTCTTCCTGCTTCACACTCCTTTCCTACCCTATATTCCTGCCTGCCTGCCTGCCAACCGGTCTGGCTGTCTGCCTGCCTGCCAACCGGTCTGGCTGTCTGCCTGCCTGCCAACCGGTCTGCCTGTCTGCCTGCCTGCGTGCCTGTTTGTCTGTCTGCCTGCCTGGTCTTCTCTTTAAGGGAGTTTATGCTAAGGTATTCATGAGAAGCGAATCATCCAGCCCCACCATACGACAGTTTGGAGAGGAAGGGCTGGAGCGAGGAGTGACACACAGACATACATACACATACACACACACACACACACACACAGGGAACCAATGGGCCAGGAAGGCAAGGGTATAGGTATGTGGGTGGGTGGGGAAGGAAGACAGGCAGATGGACAGACATTTATAAAGCGGACAGGAAGGGGAAAAGAAAAACAGATGGAATGACATACACACACACGAGAGAGAGAGAGAGAGAGAGAGAGAGAGAGAGAGAGAGAGAGAGAGAGAGAGAGAGAGAGAGAGAGAAGCAGTCACACAGACACGGGAATAAATGTTAGGACACGTTGTCAAAGGTAAAACCAGGGACAGACGGGTGCTTTGTGGTCGCCAGGCATAACAGCGATTTGTTGTTTACTGAGGGACATCGCAGAGTGGCCCGTGTCATACTGGCGGCGGCACAGAAACAACAGAAACAATTGAGGGCGAATTTGCTGTCCATCTAGCGACCAGTGTCTTCCTTGTGTGGCGACAACCAAGTGTCCGTGTGTCCCGGGTCTAAGGCAAGGCACAGAGACAGGCAGGCAAGCAGGTATACACTGTTAGAAAAAAAAAAACGTTTTCTTATGGGAAAATATCAGTATATATAGGTAGGTAGGTACTGTAGGTATAGGTGGGTCGGTGAATAAGTAAGGAGGCAGGTAGGCAGGCAGGCAGGCAGGCAGATAGGTAGGTAGGTAAATGGGTCAGTGAGTAGGCAGGCAGGCAGGCAGAGAGAGAAAGAAGTACAGATAGAGACGGTGAGACAAACAAGGAAATAAGAAGAACGGGAAAAGTTGGTGTCCTTAGTGCTGATGTGAGCTAAGAGGATAGGAAGGAAGAAAGAAAGAAAGAAAGAAAGAAAGAAAGAAAGAAAGAAAGAAAGAAAGAAAGAAAGGAAGGAAGGAAGGAAGGAAGGAAGGAAGGAAGGAAGGAAGGAAGGAAGGAAGGTGGTGTATGCGAGGACAAAGGAAGTAGGAAAGGAAGGGAATGAATGAATGAGGGAAGGAAGGAAGGAAGGAAGGAAGGAAGACACACCCAATGAAGGAGATGAGGACAGCATGTAGGGCTTCAGGAGGGAAGGAAGGAGGAGAGACAGAATTAGGATGAGAAAAGTTACTCAATATGGGCAGAGAGAGAGAGAGAGAGAGAGAGAGAGAGAGAGAGAGTGAGTGAGAGAGAGACATAAACACATACATACTTTCCAATGCACATACACAAACATACATACACTTTTCATACATACAGACAGACAGAGAGACAACCGTATACTTAATTATATCAGAGCAAACCAACACACAGACAGACAAACAAACAAACAAGCCTCGGGGTACACAAACAGTCCCCCTTACCTCACCTACCTACCTACCTACCTACCTACTTACCCAACCTTACCTTCCTCTTGTTTACCTTACTACTCTACCTACTTACCTAACTTACTATCTAATTACTAACCCAACCATCTCTTCATCATCAGCTTTCTCTCATTTACCTTACTATATTTTACCTACTTACCCAACCTTACCTTCCTCTCGTTTACCTAACTACCCTACCTACTTACTGCCCACCAACCTACTTACCCAGCCTCCCCTTCCTACTTACCTTCCTCTTATATCAATTACTTACTCACTACTTCTTCCTGTATCAGTCTATAAAATAAACTCATACTTCCCTTTTCTCATCCATCCTTACCTCTGCCTTCCTAACTCATCCTTAACTCTCACTCACTCTACACATTCTAGCTTTGTATGCATCTATTTCCCTTTTTTATACACACACACACACATTCTGAGTTTTCTGTATTCTCTCTCTCTCTCTCTCGTTATCCTCCTCTGCCTCCCTCCTCTTTCCTTCCTTCGTCTCTCTCCTCTCCCCCTGCTTGAAATATGGGCTAATATCTGAGTTCATGAAAGGGGCCTGCCTGCTGGTGAACCCCTTTCGAAAGACAGGCGAAATGACACACATTATTGCCCTCCTCTAGTCTCTCACTTTCCCTCCATCCCCTCCATACCTCCCTATCTTTTCCCTCCTCAATAACTCTCCTTTCCTACCCATTGCCTCACTCTCCCTCCCTCCCTCTTCTCGTCTCCAGTGTTGCCAACCGTAGGGTAATCGCCCTATATGTAGGGGATTTCAACCTCAAATCCTTGTCTGTAGGGCGTAGGGTAATTTTACAGAATCATAACGAAACGTAGGGCGTTACAACATTTTGGTATAAGTGATAACATATTTTGTAACATAAAAAATAAAACACTTAAAGTACACATCTTAAAGTACAGACGTACGATGTATCAGTAATTATCGCGGGGAAGATTTTACAAAATACATCTAACTCGGCCAACACTGTTCCCCTGTTAAATCCGCTGGCGAACGAAGTGTTGGCCGAGTTAGATGTATTTTGTAAAATCTTCCCCGCGATAATTACTGATACATCGTACGTCTGTACTTTAAGATGTTATTATGAAACGTGCACCACTGAAATTGTAACAGGCACTTTTGGAAATAGAAAATTGTAAAAAAAAAAAAAAAGAAAAAAAAAAAGGGAAATTGTCGCCATATTTAGTCGGTCTCAAATTATATAGAAGGGCCCGACTGAAAGAGCATTATTTCTTTAGCAGAAATAATAGCAAAAACCCACAAGATCAAGATAAAAACAAATATATATATTGGTGTATGAGGTGCAAAATAAAGATTAAGATATAAGGTGCCGTTGTAAAGGCAATATTTCCCATCAACCATTGAAATTGTAACAAGCATTTTTGGGAATAGAAAATTGTAAAGTAAAAAGGGAAATAGATTAAGATAAAATATATATATATAAGTTTATAAGGTGCCGTTGTAAAGTCAATATTTCCCATCAACAACATAACCAAAGAGTCGTCTCCCTCACTCGCCTTCCTACCCACCGTCTTATATAACTCCTCCTAGCTGGCTTCTCTCCTTCCCTTCCATCCAGATTTGCTGACTCCTCTCTCCCTCCTCTCTCTCTCTCTCTCTCTCTCTCCATCCTTACCTACCTGACAGACGCCTCACTCTTCCTACCCCCCCATGCACTCCTCTCCAGCTTGCCAAGGAAAAGAGGCAAAGCGGGCCAAAGTCCACGTAAATTTCTAAGCAAGGTACTCCCACTCCCTGCAGAATCTAACCCCTAACCTTCAAAGTCCCACACACAGGCTGGTATTTCGTGTTTACAAGTACACTCATGATACATAATATCTGACCAGAGTGTGAGGAGCAAAAAGTTTTGAATCGCCTGGTATTGCTCATTTCCCCACTCAGTACACATATTATAAGGCTGAGTTCGAATGCCTGGTCAGAAATTACGTATCATGAGTGTACACCCTAAAATAATAATAATACAGTATAGTCTAACGTTTATATATTAAATTTACACCTCAGCGAACGAGTGTCAGCGAGATAGATAGGAGCAAGTCATTATCCCGTTATCAGTTTTCTTTGCCTCTCGAATATTGGGATTAAAAATTCATATGAAAATACAAGGAGCGATAACATGATCCCTTTTCATTTCAGTGGTGAGGGTTGAACTGTCTATACTAAAAATGTGTGTGTGTGTGTGACAGATACAAAGAAGATGGATTTGCTTACCGTATACGCTAAAAAAGTTGACGGCTCGAGCGAGCCTGTTATAGACAGGTGGTTGATGGACGACTGAGGCCACCCAGCTGAAATATAGTGAAAGGAATAAAGTGACAAAATATCGTCCTCTCTCTCTCTCTCTCTCTGTCTCTCGTTTTATATGTCTTTCAGGTCTAGGGAGGTATTTTCTCTCCTCATTATTTACACCTTTCGCTCAAGGATGACGCAAGTATTCGGTTTATAATTTGTCCTGGTTTGTCGTGTGTCGCCTGTATAGCCTAGTGTCCAGAGTAATAGCTGTTGTGTTGTTGTTTTGCCCATCATTATTCTCTCTCTCTATCTCTCATATACAGATAAATAGGTACGATTAAAAGTAAATAAATGAAAGACTGTCTACGTTCATTCCTCGAGGGAGCCACCTTAGGAGTTTTATCCTACATAGCATAGGCCTAATAACAGTCTCTCTCGCACCTTTAATTAGTTTTTTCCTTGATGATTATCTTTTGACGTGATGTCCGTGTGTTTTTCACCATATTTACTCTTTGTTTGTATGTCTTAACTTGCCGTTTATGTTCATTGTTTACTCCATCTTTAGCGAGTGTTGTTGCTTTTTATCCCTTTTATCACTTCCTCTTTTCCGTTTCCAGCATTATGAGTGTTCAGTGAAGTAAGCCTTCATGAAAATTGTGTCATTTCTCTCACACAAAACCTAGGTACCAGTGGAACGTTTTAGGCCAGAGAATGTGGTATTATTCACAACACATTAAATGTTCCACAGTAATATACACCAACACGATTAATTAACGAGGTTTCTCTACAACAAACAAAGCACTGCAGGTCTCCTCCATAAGAAAAGAAAACCACCTCTCTCTCACCTCAGTATTACTATACAGGGTGTCCGGAATTTTTTACCCGAAAATTTGGCAAATGCATGCTTTATTAATTCTGAAAAGAAAATACTCTATTGATGTGATCTTTTTTTTTTTTAGTTTAGCAGTAATTTAGACATTTATTTAAGGGGGGGTGGGAGTAGGGGACAGGCTTGGGGGGGTGCGGGAATATGGGGACAGGCTTGGGGTGGGTAGAAAGCCTATCCCCCTATTCCTGCACCCCCCAAGCCTGTCCCCCTATTCCTGCAACCCCCCAAAACAAAACAAAAACAAGCCTGTCCCCCTATTCCTACACTTCCTTAAATGTGTGCCATTTGAACGGGGGGTTTTGGGGGTTTGCAGGAGTAGGAGGACAGGCTTGGGGGGTTTGGGGGGTGCAGAAATAGGGGGATAGGCTTTCTACCCACCCCAAGCCTGTCCCCATATTCCCGCACCCCCCCAAGCCTGTCCCCTACTCCCACCCCCCCTTAAATAAATGTCTAAATTACTGCTAAACTAAAAAAAAAAAGATCCATCAATAGAGTATTTTCTTTTCAGAATTAATAAAGCATGCATTTGCCAAATTTTCGGGTAAAAAATTCCGGACACCCTGTATAAGGAGAAGCAGTGTGTAACCAGTGTGTAGCCACACGACTGATTCGGACTGAATGCTATGTCGTAAACAAACAATGAAATAAAAATAATTACAGCGTTACCAAGTAAACGGTGTCAGGTGTCAGAGGGGTCGGCTGACTGACTGCTTTAGAGGTCCGAATCCTGAGCAATTGGCAATTATCAGCGAGCGAGACGGCTAATGAGACGAATTAAACTTGATTACGCTTTGCCAAGCACTGACAGGGACGACAGATTGGAAGCAGACTCCATAAGCAATTACGGTCAAACTCCCATTATACAGCCTGAACTCTTCTTTATTGGTTATTTTATCGTATCAAGAACTCATCTAATTGTTTCGTGGGGATTTTTACCAACCACCGATTGCGATTTTTTTTCTATTTTTTTGTGCTTGGATATTTTTAATTCTTATCTAAGCCTGAAACGCTTGCCTTTTCCAAATGTCATTCATCCTGCTACTATTATCACACTTAAATTATGACATGCACAACTTGAATGTCAATCTTTTTTTAAACAAAAGCAACTAAATAAACAGCATCTAAAACCTCAATTTCAGAGCCCCTTTGAACTTCTATACATTATGAAAAGCAATCTTACTTTGCATATTTTAATAATCGTTATTAGTTATTATGGTATATTATCTGAATGTGTATCCGATATGCTGTTGTTTATTATTCTATCGTATTTACTATCAAGGATAATAGACTATTATCCTTGTTTACTATATAGCATTCTTTCATTTATTCATGTATTTATCTTTTTTTTTTTGGCCCAAGGGTGCTTGCTACTTGAGAGTTGTGTTAGATAACATTTCTGAGTTTTAGCGCCCCTCTGCCTCATTCCATCTCCTCACTGCCGAGGGTTGAAGGTCTTGCCTCCTCCACCTCCACATTATGAGTGGGGACGAACACCACACAAAGAACGCCAAGCATTCTATTAATTCCGGTCAAGTCATCACTGCTTTGTATGTCGCATTCTGACACCGAGGTGAATAAAGATTCAGAGTGCCCCATTCCCAAATCTAAGTATTTGGCCCCATTCTACATTCTGTGGCAAAAGTCGTGTCACCTCACTTACCATTTCTTGAAGGACAACATAATAAAGAATAGTCATTGAACCAACACATTCACCATACAGAATTACAACATCCAGGGGGGAAATTAGTAAACTACTCTGGGTTTTTATTTTACGAGCCTGTGAAGCTTATATTTCCATAATGTACTTCAAGACTTGGCAGATGTGGTGACACGACTCTTGCCACCGACTGTACTGAGGAAAAGACCCAACAATTAAACTACTGTACTGAAATTTACTGTAGGTTAGTCTTGCAAAGTAAATGAACATCATACTGCATGCATATTGTGTTATAAGGACACAAGGAAACAACGTATTATGAAAAGTTTTGTTAATAATTTTGTTACGAATGGACATCAACAGCTAAGTTGTAAGCCACAGAACATGTCCTTCCATATTAAATATTAGATAATCATGCAGCTGTTTCTCCATCTACAGCACACTCAATCCACCCATTATATAATAATTAAATACAGTATAGTCTTAAAAGTACACACAATACCATCCTACACTTGCCTCAAAAATTAACCTGAAAGTTCTACAGTATTATCCCCTTAGTAAATAAAAAATGAACCTTCTTACACCTTGTACCTGTGACATTACCGTGCTTACTTTCATATTGTACTGTACAAAGGATGACATGAACAGTAGCAGACCAAAAGACTGAGGGAATCACTAATTCTATACACTAGTTTTTCTTATAGAACCAGAGAGGTTAGGGATTAGGGTTACAAAGTGGGAAAGAAGTCTATTATCATATGCAGTTACACTACTGGCTTTGGCAGTTATGTTGTGTGAATTACATCACACAGTTACAGGGTGTCTAAGCACTACAACCTCCCATATAAATGAACCCTGTCACAGTGAGACCACTGAATCCTGAACCACCCAGTAAAGATTGAGTCTATCATCGGGAAACATTACATACAGATAAAAGTTAAAGGAAGGTGTTTCAAGTTCTGTGGTATCTTGACTGTAGTATTCCATTTTATGGGTGGATGTACCGCTTGGTATATCTCCAGCTGTACAGTATTTTTCTATTTTCTTATGCAGCAGCTTTCAAAATATGTGTGCAGCTCTACCAAATATAGTATTCTAGTTAAACATATTTGATTTAAAACTTTATCAATTCTAAAATAACTGTATTTATAAAAAAGTTGATGTTTCACTTAATTTTTAGCCTTACGAACATGACCAAGCACCATTCCAAGCCATATGATATGTCATTTACTCTACCAATATATAGAGCAAAACTGGTTGTACTGTGAAGTTGGTTATGCCCCTCTGATACTATGAGAAGTTTGTATGCTAACCTGACAACAATATCCTTGAGAGCACCTTACTAGCTACCCCACACACTACAATCCACACAGGTTAGTATTAATCCTAAGGAGTCATCTCATAGGAGAGTATGTGCACTGGTTTTCCTTTCCACTTACTCACACTTACGGAAATAAAAGCACAGGGTTCATGAAAACTGAAACTGCTGTATACTGTACTCCCAATCCTCACAACATACAATATACTGTACACAAGTACTCGCTACACAGGTTCCAACTTAACTAACTTTGATGTGGCACTGAAAAGCATACATTAACAAAAGGGCAACTGTTGTATTGTGAAGGCAGTCAAGTAACTGTAATGCACTAATAGAATAGAATTTGTTTCAACTCCTGTGTACGAAAATTGTGTGACTCTGGTGTGCAACTAAAGTTAAATTCAAGACAGAGGTTATTATAGTTTGTGTACCAGTACTAAGCATGAGAGTCTATCCTAAAACTCTGTGTATGCTCAGATCACACATCAAAATAAATTTGTAATGGGAAAGTAACATGAGAAAACATTTACACTCAAACAATAACTCCATACACGAGTTACTCACGTATACAATGTGAAACAATTCATGTGAAGCAAAGATTCAGTCCAAACTCTGATACATGTAATTGGTCAGTGACACTTTTTTTAACGAGTGCTGCGTGACCACTACCTGATATCCATTACTGTACTTCCCTCTCCCATATCCTTCAATACAGGATTTCAATTTCACTCACACACACAAGTAAAACATGATGTACAGTTCTATACTTTACTGAAGAAAGTATTCATTCCCCTTACTAATTGATCAAGTATGTCATTTGTATGGGACTACTACGGTATATTTGCTGTGATTCATTAATAGAAGAAAATTCAGCCTTCTCAGATGCTATATTGGTTTAAACTTTTTTTTTATCACATACAGTACAAAGCTTATGCAAAGTACTGTAAGCCGACTTGGTACTCAGGAAGTGGATGATTGCACCAAATAATGTTTACATAATATATTCTTGTACTACAGTTTTCATGGTCCTTCATTTAGTATAATCAGCAATGAAAAACCTCCAGCAAAGCCTAGACTGAAATCCTGTATGTAACTACTCAAACAGGTTCCAATTTAATTATTACAGCATTGGTCTTCATACATCTCAAGTGGAATCTTAAAGTTTCAAAAGAGCCCAAGCAGATCTTCAACATGACGGTATTGTTATAATTTCTAGTTTGATCCACATTACAGTATATGGTCCCTCTCAGTGAATCCAGTCACTGTATAAACATATTAGTCCATCATATTGATTATTTATTCTTCCACATTTTCATTGTTACTTCCTTCTCTACAGAGTTTTTCTCTCCTTTCTATTTGTTTTCATAATTTCCACCTCTCACTCTTCTGTCTCTTTTCTTTTGTGTAACACTATGATTTACACATTTTAAGATAATGTGGTTATGACACAAAAAGAGAAAACACAGCAAGGAACAATTACTCCGAGCTCAAAAGTACCACACTTGATTTTGCAACCTATGTTATATGCTTCATTAACTGCTGTTATATTATCATGTCTTATGGCAACATTCACAACCAAGGAACTTAATCAAGACAGTTGTTAGTTATTAATGCTTGATATTATTCAAAAGAGAATTTTTACCTCTTGCTACTACTTGTACTACTAATATTTTTCATTTAAGGGGGTGGATGATACTGAATGCATATTGAATACTCCTGATTTTATCAAACTACAGTATGATAAAAACGAAGGACCTCAAAATAGCTGGTCTGTTTTGTGACAAACTTTGAAGAAATAATCAGTACCTTCCAACTTTCCATCATTACAAGCTGTAACACTGGATTGATAATATACCCGGGTGTAAACTCAAGAGGAAAACTTGCAATCGACGGAAATCAATAAGGAGTTTGCCTGTTGTGTGAATGATGACCATAAAGGGTAAGGAAGGAAAATGGTAAGCAATATTCATTAAAGTAACAGTACAGTAATAGAAAAGACTAAAACTTGCACTGTGTGGTATGTAGTGATTAATGATTGGAGGACTGGTGGGGCTATAAAATTATTGTACCATAGCAAAGCACTAAGAAGGATAAAGTACTGTAATGTAAATAAACAGAACCCGGGGCAATTTTCGTCAACTGTTCTCACTTCAACATGAATCTGTTTCATAATTTGTCTTCCCAGTTCCCATATTCTTTAATTAAATTTCAATTGCCAATTAACTATACCACAGCTCTACTGGTCCATGTATTATTATCATAAAGCATACCTTGCATTTCCTGCTTTAAATTTAATATGAAATGCATACCTAGGCTACCTTGATGATGACTCTATAGCATACAGCTGCGCTGGTTCACTATATACCAATAAAAGAGTTATGTTTTTACCATAACAGGTATTGTATGTATAAGAAACTCAATTAACTTTACTGCCTGAAAAATGGTAATGTACTGATATATAGTTGACTGCGTCACTGCCAAGCGTCGAGCAAACCACAGAGCCAGATATGCATTGGTCATGATCCACGGAGTCTCCACATAGTGATCCATTAATAAACTTTATCTTTGCTGTTATTATAGTTGACTGCATAGGAGATGCATTTTTAACATGAGATAAGATGCACTCTTTGTCTATAACTATGGTGCCTATAGTTGTTTGAATCAATCCTAAAGAAGCATGGCCAATTGTTGCCACCTTTTTACTTTTCTCTTAACAATATTGACTTTTTCACGTAATGTGATGATGTTTTTTTTTTATTTTCATCACTATTAATAATATCATTTGAAATTTTTCTCTTCATTGCCAGAGAGGAGATTACTGAACGTGAAGCAAGCATAAAAATATCACAAAAATCGCGGGAATAATGTGTCGGTGACAGACTCGGTGTGGCAACAAATACGCAGTGACTGATAAACTGACCGATACCAGCTTTGATTCCTA
This sequence comes from Petrolisthes manimaculis, assembly GCA_034508575.1. Lineage (NCBI taxonomy): Eukaryota > Metazoa > Arthropoda > Malacostraca > Decapoda > Porcellanidae > Petrolisthes > Petrolisthes manimaculis. The sequence continues at coordinate 51,578 of JAWZYT010005332.1, forward strand.
TACTTCCTCACCTACTATCACACCACACCACAATACCTTATTTCATGTTAATATAAATTAAGATATATTTCTACAGTAAATCGTCATGTTTTTGTGTATGCGCAACTGTGTATGGGAACCAGAGATACGATTGAAAGCACATGTAATTTTGAGGGCGGGTGTGCATGCGGTCAGTCGTAGTCTACGCATCAAATTTAAGCCATCGGATATCTCGGATGATCGGATTACTTGACAAGGGTCTCCCCCAATTGATCTGAGTTAACGAGGGTTTCCTGTATACATTACCTATTTTAAATTAAGCAGTGTTACTGTATGATATTTAAAATATCTCTGCCTTATCAAACCTTCATAATCATCTTTTATTTGTACTCATCAAAGTTGAAATAATTGTTTTGCATCTTTTGAAATTTGTGTTTACAAACCAGTGGACTGGGTACTTAATAAGTTAATTAAGAATAGTTCTGTTTAGAAATCTCGCAACCAAAATGAAATTACAGTATGTACAGTACACTGTTTGTTTTTTACAATGAAGTATGAAATCAATATGTAGTTATTTACTGTCCTTACTTTAAGTTTTAAACGCATCTGACATTCAAAAACTCATTTTCCATGGACAACTCATTCACTCACAGTGATTAATAAACATATATTCTGGCACCATTACAATATGTAGTCACATTACTGTACTTAGCTCACTGGTCATCAGGACACAGCAGTACAAAACAGTACTTGTCCCTCATCAAGAATATATTACAGTACTGCACAATATACGCATACACACATCAAGATCATAGACACAGTAGCCCTCCATAATCCTTATTCTTAATGTATTCCCTCTTCACACAATATATTATGACATTGTAGTGTACATTAAGCTTCAATATACAATACAGTTAAAGAATAACCCTTCAATATCTCCTCTTATTACTACCTTAAACATGGACTTGGTATTACACTTAGCTTTCCATTCTTTTGTAGGAATATTAACTTAAGTCTACATTTATCCCTCTACAGAAGTAATGGTAATGGTGAAAAAATATTACTCTAAGAAAAGAGTAATAAAAAGGCAAAGATACTACCAATATATTGGATGCTGTGGCTTTTCACAAAGATGCCAACAATTTGTTCATACTGTAATATCTCAAAAAAATGATGGAATCAAAAGTAAGTGTGGACCAAATTCATATCAGGTGAGAGTACAGTACAGTACCCTGTATAACATAAGAAAGGGAAAAGTTTGGAGTGGTAAATATAATGCACTTATACATTAGGTTAGTAATAATAATACAATATTTGTTAAAATTTTCTAGCTGTTCAAAAAGTTCCACATCCAATATTGTATCAGCTAATCATACTTTGTTAAAATCTACCACCCTTGTGTTTGGAATCATGCATTAACCGATATATCAATAACCAATGATCATAATTATCCCCTGTGGACATTCACCATAAGCCACAAAATTAAGACAATATGAACTAAATTATTAGTAATACAAGATAAATATGTGGTAGAGTACTCACTTGTTAAGGAAAATTCATTATTCCCTTGTCACACTCATTTCATGCTGATTATTTCTTTTATACTGCATTTATTTTAGGTATTGAAAAGCAGCGATACATACAGTATCTGAAAAAAATAAAGTATCTTCATTTTAATAGTAGAGGGGTTCAGTATTTCCATGACTGGTACACTCTTTCTTGTGAAACAAAATACTGTACTGTAATTATATCATATCAGGGTAGGGCAGTATATCTATACATAAACAGTTATACATATATCAAGGGTATGCATTGGTCTATCTCAGTTCCAGGTCATGATATGCTTGTTTGATATGGTATGACAGGGTGTGATGCAGCATACACACAGTACACTAAAAACATAAGAGACATCAGCACTGTCAGGCTTGGGTAAAGCAGATACGATAATGAATCTATGCTCTGGAAGTTTACAATTGCATGAGCTGCATTAAACTTACAATGTATGATATATGGACACCTTTCTTCTGGGGAATTATTCCAACAATCTATTCCTGAGGGACAAGTCTATAAGAAGCTGACCCTTGAACATATAATATCAGAGCAATAAGAATAAACAAACTCTTAAGAACCCTGCATCAATTTTGACTGTTACAATATTCAAGACACTTTACTAAATCCCAAAAGATACTGTAATATAGTCTAAAGACTAATAGAGTCTAAGAACTAAGACAAAGATACTGTATTGAAAAGAACAAAGATGATACAGTACAGTAATAATGATAACGGTAAATCACACACGTCAGTTTTACCTCACTAGGATTCTCAGGTGATTTACAACTGGAAACTTTTCTGATTATGATAATTAACAAGCTTGTCTCTTAATCAGAAATTTTGCCTTAGCCAATGAGGTGGAATATACAGTAATGCATTTGGTTATGAACATTTTCCTTGAAGAGAACTACTACCCATCATCTAAAACTCCCTTATATGCCTGGGAATGTCTCAAGAAATTTTTAGTTTGCTGTAGCTGCTGCAACACCACACAGTACTATTGCTGGGTTTGTGTCTGTTGCACATGAAAACGACATGTAGTTTTCTTAATTATTAGAGTAAAAATTATTTCAGCCTCATATCTTGTACAGTATTCAATTTAAATGTTCTCAACATCAATATCATATCACTTTTGTCAAATCTTAGTAGAAAGTCTGTATCATAGTTAGTATATACAGCATAATGTCTACTCTTGTTCCTTTATATAATTGTTATGTTTGCTGCTTAATATATGCTGAGGAGTCCTACAAACTATACTAGCAGTTTATTTCAACACATTCTGCTGACAAGCAATCCAAATACAGTACTTCATGTTAATTGATATACTCTTACCTCTTCCAGAACTCCATTCTCCTAACTCTGTACTTCTTTATCAATACTTTATTCTGCCTTCTTGTTATTACTACACAGCATTCAATACACAAAAATATGCTCACTTTATGCAGATCTATATGAAACTTTCTAGATTTGAAAGAAGTCAGTATGATTTCATGAACATAGAAATTTATTAACAGCATCTATTTCCATCCAGTCTTAAGTAGTTGATGTGTAATAAAAATGATACAGAAATATTCGTTGGAGTACCTTACACATCATCATTATTCCTACAGTAATTATATCTCTTCTCTGTACACATCATCAGTAATTACACATACCCAAAGTCCATTAAGTAGCATGTTACTGTATTATATTGGGTATTCTGGACTGGGTTGGAGTCATTCGTGTAAATTCACTAAGCCTACTATGCTATGCAGTACAATGTTTATACAGATGACATTACATGTAAGGTTCACTCATCCACACAAAGATAATTCTTAACTGATATTTTCCATGATTTAAGGTGTTGACAATAGAGGAACTCTGAATTAAGATAAAGTAAAGAAATGCAAGAAGATTCTGCGAGAACTCAGAAGAAAAAGAAGATGAGAGCAAAAGGAATGATGACCAAGTACCGGTAATTGTATATGATGTAGATAAAAATAATGTGTATGAAAAGGAATAGTACAGTATTTGTGGAAGTGTTAATAAGTGAGGAAAAGAGACTGGAGATTAAAAGGTGATTGAAAAAGTAATAAAATCAAACATTAGACATGAATGAGAAAGTAAGAATTGATGATGTAAGAATTGATTTTTAAGAGAAAAAGGTGTCCATTACAGAGGTATGTTGTAGTTTTAGTGTAAAGAAAGAAAACCGTGAAATGAGACACGGAATAGAGATAGAAAATTATGTAAGCAGGAGAAAAGTACAGTGGAAATTAATCCCAATAGAAACACGAGATTACCAAGGATAGGTTAAGTATAAAGAGTGAGTCAAAATGAGTGAGAGAAACAAGAGTGTAGATGTGTTGAGAGATGTATTAGAGTTGTCTGCCTGGGGAGCATCTTGCAGACAGTGCGAGGCTGCCCTGGGTCAGGGGAGCAGGTACGCTGAGCTCACTCCACCTACAATAATGTAAAGTACAATTAGTGGTTAAGATTTAAATAACATGCATCTGCATTACCTCAATAGACCTCAGTAGTTTTAGTTGTTTGTAATTACCATACATTACTGTATATTTTGTTATATTACAGAGGGTAAAATTCTAATATCAAATTGAAGGCCACTAATTCATCCAAACTGTGCTAACAAACATACAACTTTTCTATAAGCCTGTGTTGTAGCACTTTTTGTAGGATAAAGTAACCTGATGACACCTTATCTATTGTATTGTATGTATGTATGGTGTAAATTAAATGTTATACATCATGTTCAGATTTTTTAATATACAGTACTTAACATCCATGTAACTGTAAGAACAATATGTTAAATGTCTTCCATGCAACTGGATAAAACACACAGTCAGGTCTTCATGAACTTCATCAGGCAACTGTACTGTGTGGCAAAACTGATTAATCATCATTGCTGCTCGCCATCATAATACAATACTGTAGTTACTTTTTATCTTTACACTGATTCCTCTGGCATAAACTATGACAATGTAAACAGCAAGGAGACTACAAGGAAATTTGTATAAATAAGGGAAGGCAGATGTCGGTAATATAAAAAGATATACAGTATTCTAGTTTTTTTTATAAATTCTAAATTTTGTGCAACTATCCATAGGGATATTTTCTACTACAATACAAATTGGATCAATGCATTCACCTTCCAGAAGGAGCATTGTGTAATGTTCTTTATTTCATATTACTTTGAGTTGAGATGTATTACAGATGGTGAATGTGTTTGTGAATCTGATTGATAAAATGTCTCTAATCTAACCCATTATCTGGTAATTGCCTGGGGTGTAAATATCTTCCCAGTTAAACAGACAACTTGGTACACATGCGTGGTTAGCCAGACTGAGATTCCTATTGCTATACTTTTTACTACCAAATTTGTTAATATGCTCTACTGGATTAGTACACTACTGTATAGAGTCATTAAGTGCTGTAATGTATTACCATAGATCGAGGCACTACAAAGAATAAGTAATAATTTTTAGTTCATTAGCAAGCAAACAAAATAAAAATTTATTATATGATTTATTACAATAATAATTTCCTTAACATTTGATATCTACTGTACAACAATGGAACTTACCTACAAAAGCTGAATAAAGTCTAATTCATTACCAAGAGCCAAATGTACAACTCTGAACTCACCTAGACGAACCATTCTTCCTTCTGGGTGGAGGACACGTCACTCTCTGAGCCTGATGGCCTTATTGAAAGGGGCAGCAGAGAGCGGTGAGCAGCGGTAGCGTACTGCACCCCACCCCTAACACAGGGCGAGCCAGGTTTCCCGGGCTCGAATCTGCCGGTGGGGGGGTTGACTGGGATCAGTTGAAGGATAGGGAAAGGAAGAGCAGCAGGAAGAGAGGTTAAGAAGAAATATGGAATGAAGGGAAGGGAGAAGAGCAAGAATATAGGGGAAAGAGAAATTATTACATACAGAAAATTGCAGAAAGGGGTGAGAGAGAACGGAATGGAAAATAAATACAGTACAGTATAACTAAAAATTAGAATGTATAAGTAAGGAGTAATGAAACCCAGAGGAATAGAATGAGAAGGTAAAATGATGAGAGAAACCATTGAGAAGTGGGGAATTGGGGGAAAAAGAAAGAAATGGGTATGAGGAAGCCAAAGAAAAATGGGGCAGAAAAAGGAAAGGAAAATGGAGGAGGTGGATAAGAGAACTGGGATATGCCGTGTGTCCTCCTCACAACCAAGGAGCAAACCATAAGTCTCCCAGGCAGAATTATGTAGTTGCCTGGGATTTCTCTGTTGGGGGGGGAACGGACAATGGGAATGAAGGAAGGGGAAGGAATGTTAAACATGAATAGAGAAAGCCCAGCATAAATGAAGATCTATCAAGTAATAAAACTGATGCAAAAAAGGATGCTGTAATGGGATTAGCAAAGAATATGTTGGAAATGAAAAGCTTGAAATTGTGGTAGTACAGTATTACATTCTACAAAGAATATTATATGAGTAAAAAGGAGAAAAACATTATTAGAGAAGTCTTGGAGATGAAGAACAGCAGAAGCAACTAAAGTGTATGGAGGATTTATATAACCAAGGCTAAAGAGGTGTAGGAAATAAAGAGGCAAAATAAAGGGACAGTGAGTGCAATACAGTATAATAATACAGTAATAGGACTTGAGCATCATATATAATGTGATACAATGTGTGCCAGAAAATATTTAATCTCTGCAAATAATTATGTTCAACTTTACATTTAATACTCTATTATTTTCCAGGGTAGATTGGCCACCTCTGTCAAATAGTGTGGTGGAAATTATCTACCTGAGAGAATCACGTGACTTAATAAGGTGGGATGGAAAGTATTGGGAGTGTATTAGCTATGAGAGATGTAGCCAGGGTGTGAAGCAAACTGGTGTTGAGTGTAAGGTGGTCGAAAGGATTAAGATTAATACTGTATATGAAGGGGGTCTGGACACATGGAGGGAATGCAAGATGGGAGATTACGAAGGTGTATGGGAGGGACACCGATGGACCTGGTGAGAGAGGAAGACCACTGATCATTTGAGTAAACAGATTGGACTACAATGAGGGAGAAATAGATAAATACAAAAGAACTAGAGACTCTTCTGAATGCCCTGGTCATCTCCCCTTGGGGAACTTCCAGAGGAATGTTATTCACAATTAATTTTTATTAAATATCAGAATACTGTATTGTGGGTCTGCTCAAGAATTCTCAAGAAGTGATCCATCTGCCCTGTAAAAGAAGAGCACATTGAATATAAGGTTAATAAAATTTGCAGATATTAAATTTTTTCCAGGAACACACACTACCGTATATTAAAGAACTAAAAATATGAAAAGGAATAAAGAGTATAGTACAGTAATTGTAAGAGTATGGGAAATAAAAGGTTGTATACATTTTGACAAACTCATTCGAGATAAAGGAGAAAAAAAGATATGGTCACACAGCAATATTACTTAAGGTCAAAATCATTAAATCAACTTAAAAGTGACCCATCAAGCAGGTATACAAATTTGCTCCAGTTTTGCTTGCATGAATATTTTAGAAATGGTCGTATATCCATAGTTTCTTTACCCTAATAGCAAAACAGAGGTCAAAGCCATGTACGGTAAGAATTAAACAATGCTTCATACCTGTGTTATTATCTATTAACATACAAATGTGTTTGTGCATGAGAAATAATGAAAGGAACACAGCTTATATTTTACGAGAGGAAATAGAAACGGAAAGCATGAGTCAGAGAAAGAGAACAAATTTAATGAGGAACAGAAGACCTTTGTTCGGCATCTGCATACAAAAAGATTTTGTATGTATCCCAGGTGGCAAATCTCCTATGAGCTCTACACTTTCTGTATACAACACAACTTCAAGGTCTCCAATTTAAGTTTGCATATATTCCAGATGCCACAACAAAACATGTAAACAAGGGAAATGGCTCTGATTGATGAGCAAATATGAGTACTATAATTAGGATTAAAATATGGAATGAAAAGAAAATGGAATTACAGTACAGTACAGTACATATTATACAGTATAGGAGATAAACTGTACCTACCTACAGGCAGAGAAATTCATCCAACAGGTGAGACACAACACGAGGATATGAAAGGTATGTATGGAAGCAATAAAACAATGCAGAAGGTATGAAAAATGCAAGAAGATGAAAAAAAAACACTGAACAAATAAGAAAAATTATAAATAAATGGAACTTCAGTATAATAAAAAAAACAGAAAAAGAAAAAACAGGATAAGCAGCTGGACATGACTTTAGGAGGACATGAAGAATGAATGAATGGAATGGGGTTACAAAACCACATTTAGGAATAAAAATTATAATGTACACTTGCACAGAAAATTGAAAAGGGTGTATGAATATCTTAACAGGAAAAGAAACACAATAATACACACCAAAAATGAAGAACCAGAGAGAAAACAGAAAAAGGAAAAGAGGAATGATGGAGATTGCAAAGGCAGAACAATAATTGCACCAAGAAATAAAAATACGAAAAGAAAAACAGGACTAGGACAAGAACAAGGAATGAGGATAAAAAGGGACAAATTGAGGTTGTACACGAAAGGTGCAGTAGGGAATACTGGACAGCCCTGGTAGAAAGAGAATGATGAAGTAACATTTATCATGTGTAAGGATAGTATTTACTATGAGACATGGCAGAGAGAGAAAGAGAAGCATGCACTTACAGGGGGAGAGAGAATATTTGGTAAGAAAAATTGTGAGGCAAATGAAAAGTGAAGGAGAGGAATAAATAATAGTGTTGAAGAGAGAATAGGGGACAGGCTAAAGTTCATGGCATAGAGACAGAAACAGATGGAGAATGATAGAGGCAAGATGTTGTTGGTGAAGTGGAGGCAACCAAATCATATTAACTGTGCAACAAAATGCACCAACCAATTGAACTCATAGTAATCCATTTCTTTGTACTTATTGGTGGAATCAGTTCTGCAATTCGCCAGCAACATCATATACCTTTAAAAATATCAATCTCTGCTAAAGTATAAGTGGCATATATCAAGGTACAGTAGACTCTAGATATTACACTAACATATTTATCATGGGTCATTCAACACAGACCCAGTACATCACTTAGCTCATTTGATAATGAATAAAAGGAGTCTGGTAAAACATTTAGTGGTCTTCCCTGAGGGCTGAGTATATAATGAAGTGGTGGATACAAGTAAAAATTCATGTTATATCAAGGGTCTACAGTATCTTATACTGTCCTTCTGCTTCTTCAAATATAAGTATCATTACACTGAAATAAAATACTTGTTTGGTATTGTAGTCTCGATCAGTGGGAACTGTTCAGATATCAAAATTGTTAATGACAAACCTGAAAGTGTTGATCAAAGCTGAAAGAATAAAATACCATAACATCAAAATGTGGAATGAAGACAAAGGAAAGAATACAGGAGAAAAAAGGAAGAGGCATTTAAAGGTATTTAATACATTGCCCAGATAAGGAAAACAAGCTATAGAAGAGGCAAGTAGGAAGGGAGGAGAACAGAATGCACTGAAAGGAAAGAGAAATTATGAAAAAGTTGGGGTCGTACAAACAAAAATGCACGAGATGTGATAAGGTGAAGATATTAAGTGGGAGAACACAATACAGGGAAAGAAGTAGATGTAGTAAGGGACAGTGATGAGGGGAATGGCTGGGAGAGGGAGGGATGGTTGCTGGTTAAGATGCTTGGTGGGGGTTGAGAACTTGGCTGCTCTCCCTACGCTGCTCTGAGGGTAAAATATGAAGGTTCTTACCGACACATGACACCATACGCATCACTAACTATCCAAAGCTGACTTTTTGGATCTTCCTTAATGCATTTGTTATTCAAAGTTGTGAAAAATACTCATGATTTGAAAAAAACAAAACATTCTACAATATACAAACATATGACTAAAAATGCATTACCTTTTTATAAACAAACTTTTAATACTTCATGAGATTTAATGCATAAAACTGATATAGATACAGTACATTACTCTAATTTGTTTTACATATAATGCATGAAATATATGTAATCTATATATTCTAAGCTAATAGACCAAAGACATTAAGGAATAGTACAGTACCTCTCTCCTAATTGCACATTCCTGTGAGATAAAGCAATGCATCTTTTCCTTAGTGAGTTTCAGAAGAGGCACCATGGGGTATAAATAGAATGAACTGGGACCAAGATTAAAATTCATAACTCTGTGCTCATCACAAGAGGTTACTCAACATAATGACTTTAATCTAATTAGTACACTCACACTACAGTACAGTCAACAGCAGTGGTATGTCCCAAGCAAACAAGTAAACTATCTGGGTTGGTAACAAGGTACAGTACAAGTCAGATGTGAAAATTATAGGGTATGCATGAATATAATACAGGAACCATAACAATTCTTGTTGTCAGATATTATATGATACACTCATTATAAAACCATAATATTGGGGTGTACAATGTATGCTTGGCACAAATTCTTGCTGCTGATTGTACCTTTTTAATCATTACTTTTGCACATAACTCTTCCTGGAAACCATTATGAAATAAACTGTACATTATTGAGCTGCCTTGAGTAAGTCTCTTAGTTGAGCACATAGCTAAAGTCTCAGGCCCTGTCATCTAATGTAGTGGAGAATCTCTTTAGGAAAAATCCTGTGATGCATTAGCTAAGATCAGAGCAGAGACGAGAGAGCATCATGACAATAAAGAGCCCGGGAAGGAAGGGAAGGCAAGGATGGGCCACCCCTCACTCACGTATTTTACTCAATCAGTCAATTCACCTTCATTATTATCATCAATATTTTCAAACCCCAATCCATGTTGCCATGGCCCTTCAGCAGTCTGCTTTGTGTACAGTACTATGTCCTTTGATCCTTACGATTACACAACACAGTACAGTACATCACAAAAAAAAAAAAAAAAAAAAAAACTAACACCACTTGATCAACAGTTTTCTCCTGATAATTAATTATTTAGTGTTAGTCCAATTACATGTACAGTATTATGTTATATATTAGCCACTGTTTATGGATAAAGTGAAATAGCGTGCAACAATTGGACATTAGGAGTTATTTCCTCCTACTAAAATATAATGCTTATCAGAGAAAAATGCAAATCATCATTAGATGCTTAATGGTTGAAAGGTTATCACATAAAGGTATCCTGGTGAATGAGAGTTACCCAGAACTGACAGTACAAAGAAATTATTTACAGAACCAGACCACACTGAGTAAAATACGATGACAATCACAAGAGCTTGTGAGGGGAGAGAGTCCCTTGGCCAACCCTAATCAAAACACACCACCTGATTATGGCATTGTTTCCCAAATAGGTTTTAGATTATAGGTGGAATTGTCAAGTTGTTTATTGTGCAAAGAAAGTTCGTCATACCTCCATCTGTGGGTATACTATACAGTATTGTATTACAGTACAGTACAGTACTGTATACAGAATTTACAGCACAACAAAATCAGACATAATTGTTACATGTGTAATTTCTCTTTTGACCTATATCTCTGCAAATTCAAATGTCAGCAAATAAATAGTACTATTAAATTATATACAATGCAGGTGCATAAACCATGAGTTTTACCATATTATTATTTGCCATACCATCATCCCAAAGGTTTGAACACAGTGCACAATAACAACTTGATAATTCACCTCTTATACTCCCAGAACATCATCAAATTATCATTTAAATAATATATACTATATGTAACATACATAAAGGAAACTAACAAAATTAAAATAATGTTTATCTAGTAAATGTTTGAGTAATTAAAGCAGTTCATGCTATACCACTATTTACAGCCACTAATTTATCATACAAGCAGAATGCCTGTTTAAGCAGAGTAAGCAAGAAGTGGAATCAAGCCGTTACATAATAATTATACTGATATGGTATATGGAGTAAGGATTAAAACCAAGATAGGTTTTCCTACAAAATAACTACTGTACGTTCATGAAAATGGTGGGCTGCAAGGAATATGAAAGTGGAATGAAAAGACATATACTGTATGTGGTGATGTGGTCACTATGCTACATTGGATGTGTTGTAACTAAACTCTAACAGGTATAATCTAATGTTCTATTCTTTTGTATTTCATATATCAAGAGGACAGTACTGTACTGGACAGGATATGTTATTACACATTATGTACTTACATACTTGTGTGCTCAACTTTATCGAAAAATCATGTGTGTGGAATCCAGCAGCCTGTCACAGCTTGTTAGCAAGGCTTGTGTATGGATAAAAAAAAACACCTATGACAATTTTTTTTAAATCTTTAGCTAGCAAAATATGTCCACAGGTTACAATAAGGTTAACTGTTATTTTATTTAATTTTATCACCATTAGTTATGTATACAATACAACATTCACCAAACACATACAATAGACTGTACTGTACTGATAGTATCTGTGGACACATAACACAAGCTAAAGAAGAAAATAACTACTGTATAGTGCTTGTAGATGGGGTCCTGTAGTGTCAAACTCTTGGCATGGCTGTGGGTCATTATGTAATAAACTCATAGGTTTGGTGAAGATAATAACTGGTGTGGTGGCTCCATTTTGACATTAAATAGAGTCATTGCACCAGTCACTATCTTGCCAATGAAGTTTTTTGCATATTACCCTTTGTAATACAGTATGTAGATGTCATAAAAAGAATGAGGTTATTTATAATAGCATTTCTAAGGGCACGGTTATTCAAACATCAGGAATCAAAAGTGAAAGTAATTATCAGTTAGCAAAGCATTCCATTGCACTAGAGAACCTACAAAGCAAAGAACTGTAATATAAAAAATCAGCATTAATTTTGACTCTCAATATTTACCCGGGAAATCAAGTTATATCAGCTTATACTGGCAACCAGAAAACCAACCAGTAATTATTTATATTGAAGCAAAATCATGCTAAAATATTAGCATTAACTACAATGCAGGGTACATTATTAATTGAGATTAAATCTAAAATAAAATAACTACATCAGCCCTCCAATTCTAAAATTACATATTAATAATAAAAAGTAAACCTATCATTGCTTCAAGGCTAAAATATAGAACTGATGCTAATCTAAAAAGCTTACACTAGTACAGTAATGAGCCATAATATGTTCCCATAAAGGTTGAATATATGGAATTAAAGCAAGCTGTCATTGACATACACTAATTTACCAAACTTGGAGATCAAACACATGTGTCTAATATTATGCAAATAAAATAGACAATCACAGCACAAAAGGGGCTTTAGTACCTGATTTAATTTCATATACAGGAGTCCTTATTGGGTATACTGTACAGAAATTATGGCTCATGAGAGTACAATATGTTGTAATCAATCTCTGTGCTTCATCTATTTCTACTAGCCTCAGAGACTGCTTCATTTGTTGATATACTGTAATCAAATAATCTAAACTATAAGAGATGATGTTCCGGGAGTGTGAGTGTTGACACGTTGAAGGACGGGAAAAACAATCAGGGGGGACAAGTTTCATTACACTTTTCTCTTTGGCTCAGAACTCACCTATACTTCTCATCATATCATGTAAATATTTTATGCTGAAATTGATTAAACAATTTCAAAGTTTTTACTATTATGGAAACAGTGAAACAGTATCATGAAAAAGTAAATAACATACAGTACTGTTTTCTTACTTGAAATTGAAAGCAATAATTAGATGCAAAAGGGTAAAAATTTAAAAGGAAAAAATGAAAGGCAAAAAGTGCTGTACATGATGTCTAAAATATCAACTACAAGTAATAGGCATAGTTTTATTTTTTCTGGGAGGGTAGATGTCCACAACTGATAGTGTACAAGTTATCATGACTGGTCAAAGTTTACCTCCCACAAGTTAGGAGTCATGTATGAGCCAATCAGAATGCAAAGTACTGTATGATATCAATTTGTGGACAAACAATAAGTGTATCCCAGAAAATAAAAACTTAAGCTATTAGCTTACACTGCCTCAGTTTTGCAAGTGCAAAAAATTAACACAAGTAAATTAAATTAATGTTAAATAAATACTGCGGTAGCCACTGTACGTATTGTGTGTACCATTCATAACGACGAGCTACAAGACTTGACCCCAAATGCAGCATATCCCCAAGTGAGAAAACTTCTGAGCCAAAGCAAAATGATAGTGCATGACCAGTCTCATCCCACGCACCCCATCCCAAATAGGCAAAATAATCAGGTAGTGAGTTTGCTTCCCAGGCTCCTACCTTAACTGTTGAGGCAGGTGTAGGAGGGTAGTGAAGGCAAGAGGAGCGTTAAGGTAATGGGTATATATATCGTGCGCTGCAACCCACTGTGTACCCGGGAAAGTTTAGCCCCCCCGAGCCCGGAGACGGAGTGGTAGTACCTGCGGGGAGGCTTGGAGTTAGCAGCAGGTATAAGGCAGGACAGAGGACTGGAGACAGGGACTCGGAAGAAGGTAAGGACTGTACTGTACCGAGAAGGCATAAGGAGGAAGGCAGTGGGGTACTCGGAAAAAGGCAAGGACTGTACTGTACTGAGAAGAAAAGAAATGAAGGCCTAAGGAAGAAGGCAGCAGCAGGAGGAAATGGCAGCAAGGCTAAGGTGCAACAAAGGGGAGGAAAGGGTATTCCTTTGGTTTAAAATTAGTTGCTAATTGTAAGGAAGGAATTGAAATGTCGAGCTGGTGATATGGTGAGAGTAGTATTTGGTTATGGTGTGCAAAAGAAAACTAGCAGTGGAATAAGTGCATAATGATCTGACAGCCAAAATTAATTTGAGAAGGGTTTAAGAAATACTAAAAGGAAAGAAAATATGAAAATATACTGTAAAATAAAGTTAATGTGTAATACTGTACTCTGCAAAGGAGAAAATGATGCATATGTAAAATATAACCGCCTACATATCCTAATACTGTATGTACAGCTATAGTAACTCCAAAATTTCTATTCCATCCATCCTTCTCTAACTTTGAAAATAAAGAAATCTTCTGAATGGAAGAATACATACAGCAGGCAGCAATTACTTGTCGGCTACATATATGATTACAATACAATATAATTGTTCGGTGTCATATACTTGTGTTTTATTCCTTCAGTACATGATCAATACAGTTATAAGGTATTGAAAGGCAGATGGAAGATCAGAATATCTGGAAGAATCTGTATACTGTACATGTATATCATAATATTTGTACCACACAGATTTCTCAAGTATATACTGTATCTTCTTTTCTAGCAGAACCCGTTATATTAGCCTTGAAGACAGCTTCTGAAAATGGCTAAATTATACCCATCATCCTGACTGGTTGTTGTTGTTGATGTTCTCCAGGGGCAGAATTTTCCCACAGACCCCCGGTACGCTCTGGTCGCAGTGAAAAAAAAAAACAATGAAAATAATGGGCTACCAAAGCACATCCCAGGGAGATGGGATCAGAGCTTACTGGACCAGGGAGTCTGGGGGACTCCGACCGCCAGCGAGATTGGGGGGAAGGTCTTTGATCCCACAACCAGTGCTGTACAGTTGGTCCAAGTTCACATTACCACAAGAGCTACAAGTAGGGCTACACCTTCCATGAGACCAGCCCTGAAGGGACCATAAAGGGGAGGGAGTTCAGACCACTACATGCAATGGGATAATGCACCCCCGTGTGCTGGCGGTTCACACAGCATTGAAAAAAAAGGAGCCTCCGGCTGCAATGTACACCTCACGTGGAATTTTAATCCATGTGGGCAGATCTCATCAAATCCACTAGAAAGTGACCAGACCCTATAACAATGTTTATTCTAGCCATGAGGGGGATGGCTAATATTCACAGAGAATAAAGTCAGCCCCACTGGGAAGATCCTGTCTGGTAAAAATAGGAAGTGATATTGTTTGTTTGTAGTGAAAATTGCTTCTATACAGTGGGTTGTTGACCTATTCAATAAAAACACAACTCAATGTGCACATTATTTATATTATTCTGTGGTTATCACATAAGGAGAGCTCTCAAGGAAAAAACGCTTCAGAGCTGAAGACAAACAAATCAACGTACAGTATATCAAGTAAATATCGAGCCCTGAAGGGGAATTTTTCTGAGGGAACAAAGCATCAGTCTATATGAAAGAATGACATATTAGCTAATGAAAGTCCTCATGCTGGATGCACAGAAGTGTGGAGGCACAGATAGCAGTAGTGAAACCAGAAAAAAAGAGTTGCAAAAGAAAGTATAAATCAAAGATATAATACTTAACCCTAAGATTGACAAAGTCAAATTAGAGTGAGGAAAAGACGACTAGTAAGAAGACAAATATATATTGTGGAGGGAACAAGAAAATGCAAACAAACCTGGAGCAAGAAAACACAAACACACGTGGGACGAACAGTGCGGAAGAGTACAGTTGGCGGCAAAAATCGTGTCGCCTCACTTAGCATTTCTTGAAGTTTAACCAAAATGTATAGGCCTAGTCATCGAACCAACATATTCACCCTGCCGAGTTACAATATCCAGGGAACAAATCAATAACCTACTCTGGGTTTTCATTTTACGAGCCTGTGAAGCTTATATTTCCATAATGTACTTCATGACTTGGCAGATGTGGCGACACAACTTTGGGCACCAACTGTAGCCTGCGTAAATGAGACACAGGAGTGGAAGAGGAGCACTTGACCGACTGAGGAGGGAGTGTTGAAACAGGGTGAACCAGAGACAGTTCTCCAGTGGCTATCCCTGTGGAAGAGGAGTTCCTGGAGGGGAGTGAGGTGTCAGAGCTATATAGTAGAATAAAGTTGATAGTTGGTGATGATGATGATGATGATGATGATGATGATGATGATGATGATGATGATGATGATGATGATGATGATGATGATGATGATGATGATGAGGAGGAGGAGGAGGAGGAGGAGGAAATACTGGAGGACAAGAGAACACAATAGGTCTGTAGAGATATATAGGAATTATTAGAGTAAAACGCAAAATTAAACTGAGAATTTCCAAAAGAGATACAGATAAATGAATGAAGACAAAAGGAACACATCTTGTGGAAAATCATTCGATATATTTTGCTCTAAAGAAGAACGTACCAGGATATTTATGAGGAAACAAAGGTCAAGGAAATACGTAAAGCTCGGAGAATAGAAACTGTATTGCAGAAAGAGAAGACATAAAATATGTCAAAAATATAAGATAAAATATTTAGAAGGAAGGAATGTAGATGAGAAAAATAGTAAACAGTACAGATAAAAGAACAAAGTAGATTATAAGAGGAAGACATGAAGCAAAGTAGAAGTAAGGATAGCATTGTGGTTGACAAGATGGAGTGTATAGGTACCTGGAGGGATGATGGAGGTATGCTGAGGGGCGCCAGGGTAGGGAGGAGGTTTCTCGACCATCAGCGTGCCAAAGGTGCCGTTAGTGCCAAAGTTGCCTCCTGCATCCACCATGGGACCTGCAGGGTAGTGGTAGTCTGCGGAAGTTATCAATACAGTTACCGAAACAAGTTTCAACTTACATACGCACATGACTAAAACAGATTCTGATTATTGTTTACATTCAGGGATGGTGATGGCCTTATGGCAGTGGAGTAGCAGATGTCACAGTTAATAAATCATTTACAGTGTGGTCTTAACTGTTAACAGTACCACTCAATAATGGGGTACAATTGGGAGGAAATTTGTCTGAACAATATTAATAAACATACTATACATATTTTCATTTGGAAAAAAACGTCTGTAAGTCATGGCTGCCCCTTACATAAACTACTCAACTAGACAACTGACCTGCTTCAAAGGCATTAGCAAGCACAAGGTATGACAACCATTGGCTCAGAGTCTAAGATCATGACCATGTATTATTGTTATTATTATTGTTGTTGTTGTTGTCGTCGTTGTTCTCCCGGTCTGTATAGTTCAATATCCTGCCAATGCCACGTGTTGGTTTCTTTGCTCTCTCAAATATCGGACAATTATTGCTTCTGGGAACTTTTATCTGACTTAACTAAT
Organism: Petrolisthes manimaculis; assembly: GCA_034508575.1. Classification (NCBI taxonomy): domain Eukaryota; kingdom Metazoa; phylum Arthropoda; class Malacostraca; order Decapoda; family Porcellanidae; genus Petrolisthes; species Petrolisthes manimaculis. The sequence goes on from JAWZYT010005332.1 coordinate 69,067, forward strand.
AATGATTAATTATTCAAATTTCAAAGTCTTCTATACTGGAAAGAGGCTGAGTCTGACGAGGATAATGTTGGGTGGAATGTGAATCAAGTCAGATGAGGAGACCACCAGGAATGTCCCACCTCTCCCCTGAATTACAAGTGAATGCCATTCCCTCCTTTACCAAGTAATTTTAGGGAAAAAATGAGACAAGGGTACATTTATCTTTTTCTTATATAATACAGAACATGAAAGTTCAATATATAACACACGTTCACACAATGCTAACAAAAATACTCTTTTAAAAGGGGAAGACAAATAAGGGCTCATATATTGACTACAACTGTGCAATCGTTCATCATGTTTTAATCCAAACGTGACAGTGCAGGCTAACATGATATTTTCCCATTTTCCTCCTCCATATATTCAACAAAGAACTTTCCACCTTCAATTCCTCCCCACAAACCCGTTAGTTATGTATGGCTGGTCTAGAGATATTGTTGTATATATGCTTGGCTCCCCTCCATTCCCCACACACAATATTTTCCTTCCCTTTACCTCCCGACAGCAACAATTACCATCCCCTCTTACCCTGCCACATTCACCTTGTTTTCCAGCCAATTCTCTCTCTCTATATTCCAGCAAAACTTATGGCCATAATACCCTTGGTCAAACATAAAGGAATAAGAATTACCTAAAAGGAATACCATTGGACTATGCTATGGCCTAATGAAACTAACACTGATTATCTTAGTCACGAGGTAGACACTCTTTAAGTTTCAAAATCCCAATTCTAACCCAAAAGCTTAAAAAAATATTCAGGGCTTCATGTCAACTTATGTGACTATGTATTCTCCTCTTACTTATTCGTCATATAGCATTTATTTCGTTATATAGTACACACACACGTACACACACATAGACAGATAGACAAGGCGGGGAACTCGGAGTAAGTGGGTGTGACTCACTGGACATCTGTGGGTGTGGGTGTGGTTGGCGTACGGCTCTGTTGCGTCGGTAAAGACAGACGACGATGATGACGCCACACGAGCAGCACAACACCGCCACCGCCACCACGATAGCCACTAACACACGCCCAGACACACCCAGGAACTCCCACAGGGGCATCGCTGCAAAACAAAAATTATGAAAAGAGAGGCAATAGTATATGAAAACTATTACTACTATGATATAACGCTGATAAATGGTGGTATCAACGTGACCTTACTAAATATTCACACTGATAAACAACAACAACATCCATACCTCGAGGCAACAACAACAACAACACATAAATCTAACACTATTATATTTCATGACGAAAACAACAACAATTTTCACGTCCTATAATATACAATCGTCATATAAATTCACCTGGAGTTATACGTATTTCAAATATGGCTTATATAACTGATATGGTCTGGTGATTAAAATGAAAAAGAAAAACAATAAAAAAAGGAAAAACAACAAAAAAGTAAAAACAACAATTAAAACAAATAAAAACAACAATAACAAACTAAAAACAAAAGAGATTGGAAAGAACACACACACACACACACACACACAATTAGCTGGCGAAGAAAAGATGAGCCTATACGAGTGATGATTCATTCTCTCTCTCTCTCTCTCTCTCTCTCTCTCTCTCTCTCTCTCTCTCTAAGCCGGTAATTGCTTCACCATTACTAAGATCCAAGGCTCTTCAATAAATACCACCTCTTAAGTGTCTAAAGATTTGGTCGGGGAATGAAAGGCTGGCTGGCTGGCTGGCTGGCTGCTCCTGATTCCTCCAAACAATGCTACGAAACAAAATCGCTCGGTGTATTATGTTGTTTTGTGGCACAGATTGGTGGAGTTAGGTGCCTCCAATAATATCTTGCCACCACTTAATGAAATTCCTTTATCCTTCCTTCCCTCCCTCCCTCCGACCCTCACCTCTCTCTCTCTCTCTCTCTCTCTCTCTCTCTCTCTCTCTCTCTCTCTCTCTCTCTCTCATCCTTACTTTATTGTCTCGGCCTCCTTCAGTTTCTTATCTGTGTTTTACTTCAGTCAATCAATCATTACACACACTCTCTCTCTCTCTCTCTCTCTCTCTCTCTCTCTCTCTCTCTCTCTCTCTCTCTCTCTCTCCTTATCCATCTCCATCTCGTCACTCTCGCTCTCCACCCACTTCATTCCCCTTCCACTATTCATGAGAGAGTGAGGGTGAGAGAGAGAAAGAGGTAAGGGAAGGCAGGGGAGAGGTGAGAGATAGAGGAAAGGGAAGGGAAGGCAGGGGAGAGGTGAGAGATAGAGGAAAGGGAGGGGAGAGGTGAGTGTGTGAGAGAGGAAAGAGAAGACAGGGGAGAGGTGAGAGTGAGAGAGAAAAGTGAGGGAAGACAGGGAAGAGGTGAGGGTGAGAGAAAGATGAGAGAGATGAATGGGAAAACAGGAGAGAGAGAGAGAGAGAGAGAGAGAGAGAGAGAGAGAGAGAGAGAGAGAGAGAGAGAGATAATGACTCCCGTAGACTAGGGATGACAATGACAAAATTCTTCTCCTTGCAACCAACATAGTGAGTGCATGCAACCTGTATGTGTGTAGCCAGACTATTATATGTACAACCATTATTAACATTACTAACAACCACAAAAAAACACCACCATCACCACTACAACAACAACAATAAGGAGAAAATAATGACCAACACCATCACAACTACTTCAACATCCTCAGCAACTATAACAAATACAACATCACCGCCATTTGCTATTCACACAACTACTACCAGCATCAAATATTAACATTACTACAACCACTACCGCAAACCTAACCACAACCACAACCACTACCACCAACATAACCACTACATAACCACTACCACCAACCACCACCACCAACCACCACCACCAACCACTACCACCATCACCAACCACCACCACCACCACCAACACAACCACCACCAACATATCCACAAACACAACCATCACCACCAACCACCACCACCACCACCAACACAACCACAACCACCACTACCACCAACATAACCACTACCACCAACACAACCACCACCACAACCACCTACCACCAACCACAACCACCACCACTACCACTACCACCTACATTCGCCTCAGCCACGTTCATAAACAACTACCACTTTACACAGGTCATTACCCTCCTAAGATGAAAGAGGCAGGGAAAAACTTGGACCTCTCTCTCTCTCTCTCTCTCTTTTTTTTTTCTCTCTCTCTCTCTCCTCCTCCTTTCCTTACTTGCTTTCTCTCTCTCTCTCTCCCTTTCCTTCTCTCTCTCTCTCTCCCTTTCCTCCTCTCTCTCTCTCCCTTTCCTCCTTTCCTTACTTGATCTCTCTCTCTCTCTCTCTCTCTCTCTCTCTCTCTCTCTCTCTTTTCGTAATTGTCTTTTTCTTCTATTTCTTCTTCAATATTATCTCTTCTTCTTCCTTTCTCGTTCTCTCATTAATCTAGATACCCGCGTTTTTTTTTCTATTTATTCCTCTTTACCATATATTCATTTTTTTATTTGTCTTCTAGAGAGGAAATGGGTCGAGGAGGAGGAAACGAAGAGAGGGAGGAAAGAGAGAAAGAGGGGGATGGGTGAGGAGGAAACTGGAGGTGGGGAATGAAGGAGAAATGTATGACAGAAGGACAGATGAAGAAATGGAGCAAAGAACAGAGAGGAAAGGAGAGGACAGGGGAAAAATAATAAGGAAATGAGAGATGGAGTTAATAGGAATGGAGAAAAGAGGAATGAAATGGAGGAAGAGGAGAGTGAAAGAGATGATAGAAAATGGGGAGATTAGATAGTAAGAAATGAAAGAGGAAAAGAGAAGAGAAGGAAAAGAGAAGGAGGAAAAAAAGAAAGGAGGAAAAGAGATGATAAAGAAATGGAAAATGAGATAGTAGGAATGAAGAGAGGAGAGGAAAAGAAAAATGATAAAAACAGAGGAGAGGAAAGAGAAGAGAGGAGAGGACAGACGTCTGACTGGAAAAGAGAGAAAGAAAAGAGAGGAGAGGAGAGGAGAGAGGAAGAGGAGAGAGGAAGAGCAGAGAGGAAGAGGAGAGAGGAAGGAGGAGAGAGGAAGAGGAGAGAGGAAGAACAGAGAGGAGAACAGAGAGAAATGGAAAGGAGGAAAAGAGGAGGTGAAGAAACATCCTAACATAATAAGAAGCTGAATTTACTCTTGCCCTTTGCTCACTTTCGTCAACAAAAACAGGTAGCTACTCTTCCCTGAAAACTATAAATAACACACACACACACACACACACACACACACACACACACACACACACACACACATACTTCTCACCATGAACGAAAACAACCAATCACAAGCCAGTAAGGATAAATGGACAAAAAAAAAATGAAAAAAAAAATTGGATGAGAGAACGAAAATCAAGGGCAAAAAAAAGTGGATGTAAAAAAAATGAAAGAAGAATCAGAAAAACAGAAAGAAAAATAGGTGAAGAAAAAAGGATGAACTAAAAATAAAAACCAGATCAAAGGAAAGAAAGAATGGCGAAAAAATAGAAAGGAGGAGAGAGAGGATGAAGGAAGGAAGTGAGGGAGGGATGGAGGAAGGAAGTGGGGAAGGGTGGAGGAAGGGAAGTGGGGGAAGGGATGGAGGAAGTAGGGAAGGATGGAGGAAGGAAATGGAAAGAGATGGAGGAAGGAAATGGGGAAGAGATGGAAGGAAATGGGGAAGAGATGGAGGAAGGAAATGGGGAAGAAATGAAGGAAGGAAGTGGAAGGGATGAAGGAAGGAAATGGGGAAGAGATGAAGGAAGGAAATGGGGAAGAGATGGAGGAAGGAAGGACAGTGGGGGAAGGGATGAAGAAAAGGGGGTAGGAAAGGAGCCTAAAAAGGAAGGTGAAAAGACAATATATCACAAAGTTACACCACCACCTCTCTCTCTCTCTCTCTTTTTTTTCTCTCTCTCTTTCTCTCTCTCTCTCTCTCTCTCTCTCTCTCTCTCTCTCTCTCTCTCTCTCTCTCTCTCTCTCTCTCTCTCTCTTCTCTCTCTCTCTCTCTCTCTCTCTCCATCTCTCTCTCTCTCTCTCTCTCTCTCTCTCTCTCTCTCTCAACTATTTATTTGTTTTTACCTTTCCTGTCTCTGATTTCCACTTCCTCTTATTCTCTCTCTTCAGTCTTGTTTTATTTTTCCTTTCTTTAACGTTCTCACACTTCACCTCTCTCTCACTCTTATCTGGTCTTTCTATCTTCCTCCTTCATATTTCCACTTCCTTTATCTCTCCTCCTTCCTTCTCTTTCCCTCACTCACTCATTCACTCACTTTTACCCTCTCTTATATTTTATTTTCTCTATTCCCCTCCATTTGTCATACATTCCTGTCCCTCCTATTTTCCTTCTTAATTTCTATCCTCCTTTCTTCCTTCTCATTCTATTTTCCTCTTTCTCCTTTCCCCTTTCTCCTCATCTTCTTCCCCTTCTTCCCTTTCTCCCTCTTCTCTTCCTTTTTCCTCTTTCCCCTCATCTTTATCCTCTCCTTCCCTTTCTCCCTATTCTTCCTCTTTCCCCCCTTTTCCTCATCATCTTCCCTTTCTTTTTCTCTCCATTCTCTTTCCCATTTTCCCTCTTTCTCTCCTCGTCTTCTTCCTGCTCCTCCTCTTCATCTTATATTACCCTCCCAAACATATATATCTTTGTCAAGTTATTTATCCCCTTCTTACTCTCTTCATTTTCCATCCATCCATCATATGTTTGCACTCTCTCTCTCTCTCTCTCTCTCTCTCTCTCTCTCTCTCTCTCTCTCTCTCTCTCTCTCTCTCTCTCTCTCTCTCTCTCTCTCTCTCTCTCTCTCTCTCTTCTCTCTCTCTCTCTCTCTCTCTCTCTCCATGTTTTTACCTATGATTATTATTTCCACTCAATCCCTTCACCAAGACGACCACACACACCACATTCTCTCTCTCTCTCCCACTCTCTCTCTCTCTCTCTCTCTCTCTCTCTCTCTCTCTCTCTCTCTCTCAGTTCCTCCACCGCCATATATCTCCCACTATCACCATCTGCTCTCCACCTCCACTGACTACTCCTCCACCACTTCCTCCCTCCCCCTCCACCACCACCACCTTATCCTCCCTCCTTCTCCTCCACCACCTTTCCTCCTTACATCACCACTTCCACATTTTCTCCACTCAAATTCCCTCCATCTTTCCTCCACCCAACTTCCCTCCATCTTTCCTCACCCTTACCACCACCACCACCACCACTTGCACTTCCCATCCGGCTTTTTCCTCAGATATGCAAAGATTCCCACCACCTCATTCAGTAGCTCTCTCTCTCTCTCTCTCTCTCTCTCTCTCTCTCTCTCTCTCTCTCTCTCTCTCTCTTTCTCCCCTAAACCTCTGTCATCTCACATCCACACTCTCCTTCAAACCCCCCCTCCCCCTCACTCTCTCTCTCTCTCTCCCTGTAACCTCTGTCATCCCACACTTCCCTCCCTCCCTCTCTCTCTCTGTCTCTCCCTTGCCCTCTCTCCTCCTTTCCCACTCACTCAGCCATCCCACCTCCCCACCACCTACTACTACTACTACTACAACCCACAGTCCTATACTACTACTACTACTACAACCCACAGTCTCTTCCTTCCCTCACCTTCCTTTAAAAATCTTTTGTTACTCCTTTCCCTTGAGCATTCATGGTTAGTTCTGCCTTTCTTCCAACACCTTTAAACTTCACTACTGACACACAACTCCACATACTCTCCCTCTTGTTTACTCCTTCTCTCATTCCTTTTCTCTATTTTACTTATCCATATATTCCATTCTATTACTCTTTCCTTTCCTTTTTCTCTATTTCCCTATCCATATATTTTATTAATTTACTCTTTCCTTGCCTTTCTACGTATTTTGTTATTTTTCCTTTCCCTTTCTCTATTTCACTATCCATATATTTTATTTCATTTACTCTTTCATTTCCCCTTTCCACGTATTTTGTTATTATTTCCTTCCCTTTCTCTATTTCACTATCATGTTTTATTTCATTACTCGTTCCTTTTCTTCTATACAAATTCTGTTTTTCATTTCCTTTTATCTGGATGATCCCCGACTCTTCACTCTTTCTTTTTTTTTTTCTTTCGGTACCAATAATGAAAATAATAGGCCTCATGAAACCCTTAACCGACACATACACACACACAGACACACACACTGATTGACTGACTGACACACACACTGACTAACTGACTGACACACACACTGACTAACTGACTGACACACAAACATACTGATTAACTGACTCACACACACACACACACACACACACACAAAGAGATGGATGTGAGGGTAAGTGTTAACGTGAGTAGTGATATGGTGAGTAGTGTTATGGAAGGTGTTAGGGGTGGTGGGATGGAGGGGAGGGATTGATTTTATGACATGTGGTGGTGGTGGTGGTGGTGGAGATGTGGTGGTGGTGGTGGTGGATGTTGTGGTGGTGGATGTGGTGGTGGTTGATGTGGTGGATGTGGTGGAAGTGGTGGTGGTGGTGTGGTGGTGGTGGTGGATGTGGTGGTGGTGGAGGGTTGGGTCGTCATATGAT
>JAWZYT010005333.1:0-7500 GCA_034508575.1 Petrolisthes manimaculis
CTATGTCTGTTTATAAAGGTGGTTTTATACTTCGTGCAATGGACAGAGATGAACAAAGTATATATAGCATACACATAAAGTGTGGATGGTTAACAAGCATTCCCAGTACAAGCAAAAGTTAATTCGGTCTATATGTTTCATTCATTAATTATTAAAGCTACGACAAGGGACAAGGGACTACATGTTATCATCTACAAGGTACTATGTTAATATATTTTCGTGCTGTACAAACGCTAAAATGTCACTAAACAGACACAAACAACATCAACACGACGTGCACATTCCAACAACACACACTCTACACAAAGGTATATATTCAGGTCGTGTTAGATAGGGACTCACATCTATACGGTATAATTATATGACGAGTGCAACCAGTTAAAATCGAGGTGAGTATTTAAGACAAGACATTTAGTAAACTGTGTGTTAATTAAAGGCAAGCATGCCATTAATCTACTCTACAGAACACACGTCCGCTTCTTACCATTCCTGCTCCACGCCCTTCTTCTGTCTTCTGAAAGTCGATACGAAAAATCTTCAGTGAAGTTGATATAAGTATCGCACATGGTTACTGATGATCACACTCAACGAGACACACACAAACAAAGGGAATTTAATGACTGATGTCTTGATGGTTAACACCGTATTTGTAGAATGCTGCTGATTATTAGTATACAAGTGTGAGTGGGATGTTGTGTTTGGACTTCCTGGTGAGGCTGTGGACGTGGGTGACAGCCACTACATTAACAACAACAACAATTATGTTTACAGGTTGAGGGCGGAGTAACATGACACAGGATCGATAATGATGATAATAAGTGTAATGTCTTGGAACACAAATCAATTAAGTCGTAGTTATATATTCCTCGGCCAACTGCCAAGCAACAATAAGAACAACACCAGCACTACAACCCCAACACTATCACACAACACACGATGATTGAATTAGATTACTATGTTGTGATCACTTCAACTCTCAACGTCACTATTTGATCGACAGGTTGGAATAGATAGCACGTAAAGTGATTTTCCAAGAACAAGTGAGGTAAAGCAAGTAGAATCTGCACGGAACGTAACGGTGAGGTAGTGACAGTGGCGGCAGCAAGATGACAATAGCGACACGACGTGATGGTAAGATGAAGCGAGTGAGAGTGGCGACAGTGAGCGTGTAGTGAGTGTGTGGCAGCGGGCAGTAAATCAAGGCGCAGGAGGCCGAGAGAAGGCGGGGAGCGGCCGCGGGGTCCTGAGACGTGTGATCCCGCTCAATTAATGCTTTTGTGTGACACGCGGACGACCAGGCCAGCCGACTTGTACGCGAACGCGGTTACCGGTTAGGCACTTCCGTCGGCCACTTCCTCTCCTTTTTCCCACAATAAGGGCAGACTTTACAATTGTAAGGTTGGCATATATTGGTTATTCATGACTCCCTTCCCGAATAAAAATGTTGTCTTTGAATACTAATGACGCACTGCATGTAAAGAAAGAGATAGATGAGACGACAACAACAGATTACAGAGTTGTCAGTCATTGGGCGCGCGCAGAAGTGACCCCGCAGGAACCCATGACGTCACGATAAAGAGGCGGAGCTTCGCACGGGAAACAAAAGACAAACGGTAGAGTGACGCACCTGGCTATACCGGGTTCCTCTTTATTACGGCGTCACGGATAATCTCTCGTAACGTTGAGAACAATAGCCTGCTTTTTACCACATTTCTATAACCATACCAAATCCTAAATGTGATACCACTGACAAATATCACTTACACGGTCTGAAGAATCATTTCATTAATTTAGATAATCGTAAAGAATAACTACCCGTAACTATACATTCCCCAAATAAGTCTATCCTCCATCCATCTATCCTCATCCCCAACAGTAGTAGTTCTAACTCATAACTATATCATTCACCGCAAAAAAGAACAGAAAAAGCAGCAAACTATATCACTGTATTCACGTATATTCAACACACACACACACACACACACACACACACACACTCTACTACTACCTGAGACCTTATTGCAAACAGTACAACATTGCAGGAGGATCAAGCAATATCTATAATCCGTGTTTACAGACAAGTGACACCTGACTTTTGCTACCAACTATTGCAATAATTCTCTGACCGGAAACATCGACTCGGAAATATTGCAACACACACACACACACACACACACACACACACACACACACAACTCACCCTCGTCACTCAGGATATGGATAACTAACTGAACGGCTCCCACTGACTGACGATGTTATGTCCGAATTCCCACACTTGGAATATTAAATTATATACAGTTTGCGGGGGAGAATATAGGAGTACCGGTGATTCCTTCAATTCATTAACTATATGGTACGAAACAGACCCCTTCCTAGTGTTCTATAGTAGTAGTAGTCTCTTTCCTGTCGTAGTTTGCATGGAGGAACCAGTAGGCCTAAGTTTTGACTCCCAAAAGCTATCACTAAGTTTTGACTCCCTAAAGCCATCACTAAGTTTTGACTCCCTAAAGCTATCACTAAGTTTTGACTCCCTAAAGCTATCACTAAGTTTTGACTCCCTAAAGCTATCACTAAGTTTTGACTCCCTAAAGCCATCACTAAGTTTTGACTCCCTAAAGCTATCACTAAGTTTTAACTCCCTAAGCTATCACTAAGTTTTGACTCCCTAAAGTTATCTAATAATATACTGGTGAGTTGTGAATCTGAGTTGTGTTTTCAGTGTCCCGAGTTGGAATTCTGATGGAGGTTTACTGAAGCGATGTTATATTATACTGTATTATGAAGACATTTCTCCACTGTGTGCAATAATGCTGTAGAAACGCTGCATCTCCATCCATCATACGTTATTATTTTTTTTATTTTTTTGTAACTGGAGGAGGAGGAGAAAAAGGAGGACGAGGAGAAAGAGGAAGAACAGGAGGAGGAGGAGGAGGAGGTGGTGGTGTAGGAGAATGAAGACGAGAAAAGAAAGAGGAGGGGAAGGAGCAATCAAAATAGAAGTAAAGGAGGCGACATAAAAGAAAAGGAAGATGAGGAAGAGGCGACATAAAAGAAAAGGAGGAGGAGGAGGAGGAGGAGGAGGAGACAAAATAAATAAAAAAAAGAAGAGGAGGAGGAGGGATGAGGCAGGAAATTAATGTTTGATGTGGGTGAAAGAGGAGCAACAAGTGTCAAGAAGCGGTCAGGTAACGCTACTCATCACAACCACACTCAGTAGTTTTTTCTCTCACACAGGTTAGCAGGTGAGAGCTGGGAAGGTGAGGGTGAGTGAGAGGGATAGGTGAGGGTGAGATGAGAAGGATAGATGAGGGTGAGATGAGAGAGGTGAGGGTGAATTAGTGATAGAAGAGGGTGAGGTGAAGGAGAATGAGAGGAATAGATGAGAGTGTAAGGGTGAGATAAGAGGGAGAGAAGTGAGAGATGAGAGGGAGAGAGGTGAGGGTGAATGAGAGGGAGAGAGTAAGGGTGAATATGAGACTGGGAGAGGAGTGTGCTAATGAGAGAGGATGTGAAGAGGTGAGAGGGTGAAGATGAGTGAGAGGTAATGATGGATTAGTTAGAGGAAGTAGGATGAGAAAGAATGAGAGGCAAAACAAGATGAAAAAGAGAAAGTATAGAAAATAAATGAATGATGTGTGAAAGAGAGTATAAGGTGGAAATGGTGTATGAAGGAATTGTGTATAAAATGGATTAGTGAGAGAAAGGAGGAGGAGGAGGAGAAGGAGGAGGAGGAGGAGGAGGAGGAGGAGGAGGAGGAGGAGGAGGAGGAGGAGGAGGAGGAGGAGGAGGAGGAGGAGGAGGAGGAGGAGGAGGAGAGGGACACTCGGGAGAAGAAACAAATACCTGAACGTAATTTTTTATGACATGAAGAATACACGCTCTCCTGTCTGTCTGTCTGTCTGTCTGTCTGGATATGTTTGTGAGAATAAAATAAATGTTTATCAGTTTATCGTCATGTTTGTGTGAATGAAATAAATGTTTATAAGTTTATCGTCATGTATGTGTGAATAAAATGAATGTGTATCATGCAGTTTGTGTGACTACATATCCGTCCATCACTGTCTATCTCTCTGTGTCCTGTTTCCTGGTGGCATACTTTGGAGGAATCAAGGCGCTCCAATGTATCAAAAGTGTATGTATGTATGTATGTATGTTATCCCTTCATACTAGCTTCACTTCTCTGGTTTGTATTTGTCCTTCATTGTCCATAATTATCATGTTATTTTTCTTCCCCTCACCTCAACTCTTACCATCAGTCTCTTGTACCTACACTTTCCATTGTTCTAACTTAAGGGGAGAGTATACTTTTGGTACATTGGAGTGTCGTGATTCCTCCAAAGTATGCCAGGAAACAGAACCAGATTAGCAAAAATACTGGTGGTGTGTTGCTTAGAATAGTTTGAAGGAATCAGTTGCTCCAGATTTACCAACACTGAGTATCTACTAACCTACTTCTTATTTCCTTTGTGCTTGTTGTCCCACCTCTCGATCACCTTTTTCTCCCTCGTTATACCGTAACCACAGGGTCTTTCAGGCCTAAAGCGGTCATCTTTCAGCCTTAATCAATCCTAACCTACTTCTCCAATGGCACTCACTCACCTCTCCTATCCCCCTCCCCTTGCATTTCCTCTCTTTATACCCCTTCATCTCTCATTTCTCCCCATACATATATACCTTTTCTCTCCCCCACCATCCCCTCCCCTTTCCTTTCTCTCCCATACCTATATACCTTTCCTCTCTTTATACCCCTTCATTTCTCCTTTCTCCCCCATACCTATGTACCTTTTCTCTCCTCCACCATCCCCTCCCCTCTCCTCTCCTCCTCCCTCGCCAGTTTTTTCCGGTCGGCTGGCCCGGCTTCCGGCGATTCTCATGGCTTAAAACCGGCACGCCCATCCCAGCCGGGGCTCGTTACCTTCATTATCACCTTCCATCACCATCACCATTATTATCACCATCATTGTCTCCATCACTATCGGTCTCCCCATCACCACCTCCCTCTCTCTCTCTTCTACATTTCCCTACAGGTCGCTCACCCACACACACACACACACACACAAACATCCACAGAATGCATTGTTTGGTTCGTCGGGAATTTTTATATTTGTCTTCTTCATTTCTGTGATCTAAAAGTATGACACTGTGTTATATACCGCTATACTCTATACACACAAGCCACAGTACTATTCTTGAGTTTATCTTAGAAAATGTGTCTTACTGTTTGGTGACATACTCAGCAATGAATATTTTTTTACGGCCTTTAAATTAATAGTTTCTTAATGCTATAAAAAATCTTCTAATAATTATAAAATTCTTACTATAGAATATAATATCTCTGATCGTTTATCGTTTACAAACTCTAAATCAAAGATCACCATCACACACACACACATACGAGTGTGTGTGTGTGTGTGTGTGTGTGTGTGTGTGTGGCCCGGATGTTCTTACTTGCTCTCCTCTTCCCTCTACGTCACCACTGTTTACCTCTCTCTCTCTCTCTCTCTCTCTCTCTCTCTCTCTCTCTCTCTCTCTCTGGAGTATTTACGTCTCTCGTATTCTCCTTTGTGTTCCTTATTCGGTATATTTCTCACTTCATCAATCTTTTTCCATGTTTTTCTGTCACGCTCTCACGGTCTTTCCTTATCCTTTCTCACCCGTTCTTTTAATTACTTATGTTTTCTATCTTTCTGCCCAAAACATCTCCCAAAAACTGCTCGCCAAACATTACCAATAACATAGTAAATAAGCGGCATCAGTATATTCATTTTACTTTCGATTATAACAATAGTATATTTTATCTGTTTCCATTCCATAACAGGTAGAAAATTAAGTAATGTATTTTGTTCTGGGTAATATAATGCAATATTTGTGATGTGATAGATAACGTTCTCTGGCCTGGATACTTTGTTATATTTCTAATCTCGCTTCTTTATGACGAAAGTGGAACTATATATATGTATATTTATTTATGCAATTGCAATAATCGTAAAAATATGAAGTTTTATACTCAATTATATATTCATTTTTGTTCATAAAGTATTTATCGATAATTCTGTACACGATTGTAATTGTCACAGCAGAGGAAGTTCACTCTTACCAACTCTTATACAAAACATAACATATACATTAAATGCAGATACAGTATATAAGTATGTATGCAGCCATTCTTACTGCAATATTGTGTAAAGAAATATAATGATCACAGAGAAATAAGTTAATCAGCAATTAAGAAAGTAAGTGAGGAAGGAAAAGTATATAGGTATGTAAACATGAAGCTTTAATAATACGGAGACACCCACCTTCCAGATACTGTAGTGATTGTGTAGGTGTTGGGTGAGGCGTGCTGGCAGACGTGTTGGAGGGTGACGTGGTAGTGGCAGACGACGAAGACGAGGCTGTGGAAGGCACAACCGGTGGGAGGGAGGCGGAGGGCACGGTGGATGGGGGAGGGGGACCGTGTGGGTTGGTGGAAGACGAAGTGGAGGTGGTGAGGACGGGGTTGAGGCGGTGTTCAGGCAAGGGGCCGCCGTACCCCTCCAGAAACTCATTGAAGTCGGGTACATACTCGTGGTAGGTGGGGGGCACCGAGGCCAGGGCTGACTCCTCCTCCACATCTGTAAGGAAGAACAATGTCGTTAGATTAATATATTCATTCATTACAAAAGTTATTTACTTCCTTTGTTGGTTAATTATAACTTATTAGTTACCTAACACTTGCTAGAAAGTTATAAAGAAAAAATAAACATATGGTATTATGGTATAGCGCTATATAAATAATTCATAAGACCCCGAAGCTTCATAAAAATCTCCTTGCTGATATCATTGTAGTTGTTGTAGTTGTTGCCACTTCGCAAATCATGATGTGGCCGTGCACGAAGCTTGTGTGTTAATATGATCATCGAAGTAGAAATATATAAAAAAATACGAGAATCTTGCCTTCTTTGTGACAGTGGCAAAGGGCAACGAAAAATGTCGGTAAATATAATATCAACAAAGAAATTTGTTGCGAAAGTAAACAAACAAACAGGTAAATAACGGACCCGAGGAGGGACAATGTGACGGGAGGGAGGGAGAGGGAGGATGGATGGATGGATGGAGGATGGAGGGAGGGAGGGAGGGAGTAAGGGGAGGTGTAAGAGGGGGAGGGGAAGGTATGGGATGGATAGAAAAAGGTATAGTGGTGAGTAACTAAGGAAGAGAGGTGGAGAGGTGAGGGAGGGAGAGATGGAGGGAAAGAAGGATGGGGTTGTGATGTCGGTAAAGGTAAGGAAGAGAGGGAGGGAGAGGGAGAGAGAGAGGGAGAGAGAGGGAGGGAGAGGAAGAGGTGGGTGTGTAACGTTGCTCAGGGAGGGAAGGGGAGAGGGAGGAAGCGTGAGAAGGTGAGGGAGGGAGTGAGAGAAACAAGGTAAGAGAAGGAGAAAGAAACTGAGTGGAGTGGTGGTGGGGATTTCTATATAATATTATGTGTGTGATTATATATATATATATATATATATATAT
>JAWZYT010005333.1:12500-22500 GCA_034508575.1 Petrolisthes manimaculis
GGTGGAAGGAGGAGGAGGAGGAAAAGGTTAGGGGGCAAGAGGGCAAGGGACGGGAAGTGCATGTATGTACGACGAGGAGGGGGAGGAAAGTGAAAAGAAAATGCAAGAACGAACTGAGGAAGGAAACAATGAGGACGAAGGCGGAGTTGAAGGAAGGCAAGACAAGAGAAACTAAACAAGAAAAGGTTATGATAAGGGAAGGGAAAAGAGGCAATACGAAGGGAAGGGAGGGGATGGAAAGGAAAGGGAAGGGAAGAGAAGGAAGGGAGGGGAATGGAAGGAAGGGAAAGGAAAGGAAAGGAAAGGGAGGGGAAAGAAGGGAAAGGAAAGGGAAGAAAAGGGAAGGGAAGGGAGAGAGTGAGAGAGAAGCAAAAGAGGAAAATGAAAAGACGAGAAGGGGGGAAAAGGAGGGAAGGAAACATGAAGGCAGACAGAGAGAGGTGGTAAGGGAAGGTGGGGTCGGATGGGGTGGGGGTGCTGGAAGTAACGGGGGGTCTCCTGCACAAACACCACTGCCCCGCTACACACAAACTCACTCACTCACTCACCCACCACACAACCACCTTTATAAACAAATACATACAGGTGACACAGTTCACTACGTCCTCAAAAATAAATGAAAACATAAAACTTGAAATATTTTGAATACAACTCCAAAACATATCAGTAGACGATACATTTATCATTTTAAAACCACATCACAATAATTTAGAACACTCCCCACAACATAACATTATCCTCCATAAAAAAATAAACAGAAAAGATAAACACATGAACACAATTTTTTATAACACCAAAAACGAATAATAATAGTTGTAACACAGATTCACCGAAGTAACCAGAGTAAAACCACAGAACATAATATTCAGACATTATCCATCCAAATAGCAATCAGTAGTATATCACAGCCGCCACAACACAAATGGATCTAATGAAACTTGTGATGTGAGTGTAACCTTAGATGTGGACCATTCTTATTAAAATCGTGATCGGTGTGTGTGTGTGTGTGTGTGTGTGTGTGTGTGTGTGTGTGTGTGTGTGTGTGTGTGTGTGTGTGTGTGTGTGTGTGTGTGTGTGTGTGTGTGTGTGTTGTAAAGAACGCCTGTGTAATGTATATGTGAGTGAATATCAGGACGTTTGAGAGGGAATGAGTGAGAGACGGAGAACTGATGAATAGGGGAACGAATATGATAATAAATAACTATAATGAGAAAGTAATCAAGCAAACGAGCGAGTGACTGACTGAAGATGCGAGTGATGGAGTGAGTGTGAGAGAGACGTGTAAGGGATGAGAGTGGCAGAGTGGCAGCCGTGTCTTCTGTCACGGGGAGTGTTGTTTACCTGTACACAGACTAACGAGTGTAAACAATCCCACGAGCCCCGCTAAACCAGAGCGTGAAAAGTCAACACCGGCAGAATGGGTCTTAATACCGGATGGCTGGGTCTTAAAACCGACTGTCTGGGTCTCGAATCGGTTGCCCTTGTCTGATATCGGGTGCGTCTCCAGGTCTTGGGTGCTGAACAGACTGTTAGCTGGTTCTTAAAACAGACTGACTGTGAGTTAAACCAAATCTCTTAGTTTTGAAATTAGTTTTGAGTCAGCTGATTAGAATTTAAACCTACTTTTTAGAACTTTAATCGACAGCCATTGCAGGGTCTTAAACTTCATGACTAAATGGATCCTAAAACTGGTTGATTAGGTTGTAGTATTGAGTGTCTGGGAGTCCTTTAGTTCTAGCTCTCTTTGGCTTTTAATCCTTCTATCTGTGTCTAAAATCGGGTCTACAATTAGACTTGCTCAGTATCAGAACCAGCTGTTAAGAACTTAAAACCGGTTATTTGGGTCTCAAAAACCGGTTACATGGGTTGGATTCCACATGAGCAGCCTTGCCCGGGTTCCAATCCTGTTACCTTTGCTTCAACAGGCTCTACGCTTCTTTGAATGTCATGTTTTTACCTCAATAAAGCGAATTCCAGGGAGGCAGAATACAACAACAACAATTAAGTGTCAGTCAACCCGTGAAGCAGAAAATTGAGGAAGTGCAAATATAATCCGCTTCAAGTATGTAAATAAACCTGTAAATATTATATCTGTAGAGCGGGAGTTTTCTTTGGCTGGCTGGAGATGTTAGTACACAGGGCAGTCATTAGCAAGGATGGCTGGTGTGACAGTGGCCGTGTTGGAATGCTTCTTATTCACAACTGCCACAGAAACAAAGTAGAGAAAATCTGGGAAAGGCTATGACTCCAAAGAATGTTGTTACGTTCTGCTGGAGGTTGAAGTCACACATTACCAGGTGAGACTGTTGTAAGGTGACATTTTCTTAATACAGAGATGTCGAAGCAAAGAAGTCCAAGCATTTTTATTCCTTAGAGATGTCAAAAGCAAAGAAGGCCAAGCATTTTTATTCCTTAGTGGCTACTGTGATACTGTGTTGGCTTCAGATATTAATAAAGATGACTGATAGATTAATAATGAAAGGTCAGGCAGTCTACTGTATATGTGTTATTTACAGTGCTGTTAAATAGCGTATCAAATTATCACATATATGAGAATATCTTTATCAGCACCGAGATAGATAAGAATATACAGTACTATTATGTTGGTGAGCACACAAACTAATCCAAACATGTTGCCATCAGAGACCATCCAACAACCCTACTCGCTGGTTATATAGACATCACTCATCCGTTGTCTCCCTTACTTCCCAGACACTCTCATTTTCATTCCCTTCCTCTTTTTCCGCCGTGTTTTCCCTCCAGGTGTACAGTATATGGTGTAGACAAGGACCAGGCTGGCGTGACGTGGGTTATTTCTCTGTCAACACTTACTCTACACAGCACGAGTCTCACCTTTGCTGGGTTTGTCTGTCTCGTTTCCAGTCAGCCAGGGAGCCGAAGTGTACTGTATGTCCAACACACGTACACGATTTTTGTTATTAATGCCGAATGATAAGCTTATTTATGTACACAGCAATTTTTCCATTGAGGATACACAAAACCTCTCAGCTACATAAGAGGATGAGAAGAGGCTGGGGAGGAATATGTAGGGAAAACAAATTAGGGGGAGGAGGAGGTAGGGAAGGATAAGGTAAAGATAAGGGTAAAGCAGATTTTTAGAAAAGCTAAGCTCTCTCGAAGACAGTACACAGATGGATGTCTATGTCGAGTATAATATTATGTAAGAGCAAAAAAACTAGAAACATCTGATTTTAACATTACATAAGCCAAAATGTCACAAGGAAACCCACAACGTCCATGGATATACTAAACAAATCAAAATAAAACTATAGATAATATCAAGTTCTGGCCCACATGAGAATTAAATCTAACATTGAGGGTGGAGACTGAAGTTTTTTGCTACGTACAGCCAACCAACCCAACTGTAGCAATATATAGGCAGCGTGAGAATTACGAAATGTAGAACACATTACCATCATAAGGCCAGTGGTGATAGTAGTAGTAATAGTAGTTGGTGAGGTGGGTGGGGCTGGAAGGGTGACACAGACTCATTGTGGACCTGCGACAAAGGCAGTCCGCCACTGAACACGACGGGCTAGCAACACCACTCTCAGTAGCGGGAACTAACATGGGATACTACTGTACTTCACTGAATACCTGGCACACAAGTACTCTTATACAGACGAGCAGAAACGATCACAGTATATACGAGCAGATACAGTCACTATTGATACGAGCAGCAGGGATAGTCACTGTAGATACGAGCAGAAGGGAGTGTCACAGTACAGGGACCACGGGGCTGATCTCACTCTTGACAAACACACACCATCACACTGACAACTCTCGACGGCACTGACACAAACACATACAAACAGTGCTGGCCAGAAGTGTTGGGTAGATGTCATGCACAGTTGTTTAAGGGGACAGCTCAGTGGTTCAGGAGGGCATGCATACAGTGGTTCACCATCAGTGGTTTAGGGAAGCAGACAGAGTGGTTCAGTGGGACATGCACAGTGGTTTTGAGGGACATGATAGTATTGTGGTTCAAGGGACATGCACAGTACGTGGTTCAGGCAGGGCGACATGCAGCAGATAGTCTTGTGTAGAGTGCTTTTCGTGCTAGACTCTGAGGATTCCCGGTCAGAGAAGTGGTCGTGCGGTCACAGTGGAGGGGAGGAGGTGTGTAGGAATGTGTGGGAGATGTAGAGATTGACGGTGTGCAGGAATATGAAGAGGTAACCTAAGTGTGGATGATACCTTTGGAGTTTGACGTGAATAACATTGAAATAGGAAGGTATATTATGGAGGCTCAGAGTGTGGAAGATGTTATAGAAGATGGCATGGAAGAAATCGTGGAGGCAGTTGTGGAATCAATCAGGTAGACAGGTGAAGAAGATGGTCAGGGTTAGGGAGGAACAAATGCGCAGGGGAAGGAGGTAGGGGGAGGGGCCGAACGTGGAAGTATGATGATGCCAGGAGGGAAGGGGATGGGAGGGGTAGGGACTAGACAGCAAAGGGGTAGTCGTACTGATGTGGGGCCAGTGATGGTGGTGGTGGTGATGTTGGTGTGGCAGAAATGGACAGGGAATGGTGTGGTATCAAGAGGTGAGATAGGACTGGCATGACAAGGGAAAAAGTAATGCTAAGTTGGACTAAGATATGAACATATAATAAACAATTGATGGATACCACTGTAGGGAATAGGAGTATTATGAGGGATGAAATGTGGATAAAAGAATGAAAAGTGGAAGGGTGGGGTTGAACCAGAGGGATGGGGAGCCGGGCCAGAGGACTGGGCACACGACGGCTGGGTCCCAGGCAAGACTGATGGCACTAGACTGGACACCAGCCGGCTGGCACTCCCGCTGACAGTGTTGCCACGCCGTTATTATACTGTCCTAATCTCCTGTTGGACTGCTCACTTGATATATTACACATTTATTAAGCTACTGTTGTTGTCACAACGTCCTATATTTTAAGTTTTTTTGTGATCATTCCACAAACCCGTATCATCTCTTGTTGGTTTACTGTGTAAATCAGAAAAATAAATTTCTCCATGATGGCAGTTAACTCATATCCCTATGCTTTTCAGGAAAACAAACACAAGTTCACAAGAAAAGTTCAATCGTCTGACTGAATATGAGGGACTAAAGAACTGGTAGAAAGACAGACATGGAGTTGTAAGGCATGAGGAATATTCCACAGATAAGTAATGCGAGCCAATGGGCAGAGACTGGATCAGCGGTGACGACTTAACCATAAGTTAGTGTTGCTGTTCACTCAACTTGACTGACGTAACCAACTGACTGACTGGCTGGCTCACTGACTTATCAGACCCCCGACTGACTGAACCAACGCTTGAGCCTGGCGTTTCCTGCCTCACTATCGCCGACAGCAGATATTTCTAGCAGGGTTTCTTCACACGGGCGATAGAAGGACGATAAGGGGCGATAATGCGAGCCGAGCCAGGACAGGATGCTAGCTAGAGGACTCAGTGTTGGATAGATAACTTCACCACCAGTCCTCATCACTCTACAGTATATCAGCCCCAGTCTCCAGTCCCTAACCAAGTCCTCTGTAATCATCACCAGTCACCAGCCCCGCCAGATGCTAGCCTAAGTCCTCAGTATCAAACCCCAGCCCCTAGTACTCGTCACCAACTCTCAGCCCTCAGTCCCCAGTCCCTCAGCAGCAACTCTCAGCATGTCACCAGCCCTTACTACCCTTCAGCGTCAAAACCACAATCCTCAGCCTCGCAAATATAATGTAAATATATTCGTCATCAGCCCTCACACACACACATTCTCTCTCTCTCTCTCTCTCTCTCTCTCTCTCTCTCTCTCTCTCTCTCTCTCTCTCTCTCTCAGTAACAAAGTGGGGAGAACCGTTATCAGCTCATTATGGTCAAGATCTTTACACTAACTTACAAGAGAGCTCCCTTATCCAATTTGTCAACAGCCCAACTCGCGGAAATAATGTTCTTGACCTAGTATTTGCAACAAACGAAGACATGATAGAGAATACTAACGTAGGTGAAGAATTTACCAATAGCGACCACCGCATAATAACTTTCAGTATAAATTTTAACAAAAGCGACATAAAGTACAGCTACGAAATAATCCCCGATTTTAGAAAAGCCAATTTCAACCAACTCAGAGCGATACTAAAAGAAACCGACTGGAAATGTCTGCGAGACACTATTGACATAAATACACAATGGAACTTTTTCACTAATGCGTACACAAAAGCGGTCAGGGATAGCATACCATTAAAAAACCGACGTTCAGCACAAAATTTAAAGCCCAAGTGGTGGAGTAAAGATATAGCCGACTGTTTACGAGCCAAAAAGAACGCCCATAATAAAGTAAAAATCACAGCCAATAATGACGACCGTGCCAAGTTTACAGACTTACGAAGAAAAGCCAAAAAGTTAATCAAACAGAGTAAAAAGGAAATTGAAAAACACGTTGCAAATCAGAGTAAGACAAACCCGAAAGAGTTCTACAGTTATATTCGACAAAAGAAAGTACTTACGTCAACTATCGGTCCAATTCTTGATGAAAATGGGGACTTTACGACAGATGAAGAGCGAATGAGTAGTATCCTAAATACTTTCTTTGCATCAGTCTTTACTAAAGAAAACCCGAACGATATACCAGCTGAAACAACAGTCCAAAATGAAAACACCGAGGTTTTAAATAATATCAGCATAACAGAATTTGACGTAATCAAATGTATTGATAAATTAAATGTAAATAAGTCACCTGGGCCTGACACGATCTCCCCTCGCGTAATAAAGGAAGCTAAAAGTGAAATAGTAAAACCTCTGACTCTGCTATTTAATTATTCTTTACACACTGGAACAATACCTGATGATTGGAAGCTCGCTAACGTAACACCAATATTTAAAAAAGGCAGCAAATCTTTACCTAGTAACTATCGCCCTATCAGCCTAACCTCAGTAGTATGCAAAATGTTAGAGACAATCATACGAGATAAACTTACATATCATTTAGAGGAAAATAACTTACTCAGAGACACTCAACACGGTTTCCGCAATAAACGCTCCTGCCTAACGAATCTATTAGACTTTTTAAATGACATTTTTAATGAATATGATAAGAGTAAAGCAGTAGACATAATTTATCTAGATTTCCAAAAAGCCTTTGACAAAGTTCCCCATAAACGTTTAATAACTAAATTAAAATCTCACAGAATCCAAGGCGACACCGTAAGATGGATAGAGAACTGGCTAAGAAACCGTAAACAACGTGTGGTAATAAATGGTAAATCATCTAATTGGACTGGCGTTACGAGCGGGGTGCCACAAGGGTCAGTTTTAGGCCCAATCCTTTTCCTAGTTTACATAAACGACATAGATGAAGGTCTCTCATGCATAATATCGAAGTTTGCCGATGACACTAAAATTGCAAATACAGTACTCACTAACGCACAAACTAAAGAAATGCAAGATAATCTCGATAAATTGTCGAATTGGGCGAAAACTTGGCAAATGTCCTTCAATGCAGATAAATGTAAAGTACTCCATATCGGACATCGTAACGTAACTGCAAACTACTCGTTAAATGGTAATCAAATTAAAAGCGTGGATCAAGAGACAGACTTAGGGGTCACAATATCAAGTAACCTAAAACCCAGTCAGCAATGTACGGAAGTAATTAAGAAAGCAAATAAAACTATCGGCTTTATTGGCAGAGCATTCGAGTATAAGTCTAAAGATACAATCCTCACTTTGTATAATTCCTTGGTCCGTCCCCTTATGGAATATTGTGTCCAAGCCTGGTGCCCGTACTACCAGAAAGATATAGTAAAATTGGAACGAGTCCAACGTAGAGTTACTAAAATGATACCATGTCTACGAAACAAAACGTATGAAGAGCGGCTAAATAAATTGAATCTATTCCCATTAGCACAACGTAGATTGAGAGGCGACTTAATCCAGGTATTCAAAATAATCAAAGGCATAGATAATATGGACTGCAACAAATATTTCAATATCGATCAATCAAACTACACGAGAGGTAATGGCTGTAAAATCATATGTAAATCTTTTAACTCACACGAATCCAAGAATTTCTTTTTTAACCGAGTCGTCAACTTATGGAATGGGCTTCCCCGTAACGTAATAGAATGTAACACAGTAGACAGCTTCAAACGTCGCCTTGATAAACACCTTGCATCTAATCCCCGACTTTCGATGTTTACTAATGAATAATTTTTTGCCCATTACAGGTGGCAAGTTAGCCAAATTTCAACTACTTTCTATCTTTCCTATAAAATTTCCTTGTGGAGTTTTCTCTTTACCAACTCCACAAGGTTCTGACTCCTAACTTTATTTCCAGTACGGCTCAGGCCGGAGGGATTGGAGGGTGGGGAGAGAGCCTTCTACTTTGCTATTCTTACCTACGACTATCACTGGGGAGATATTCATTCTCTACCAATAACCTTCTAATCAGATCACCCCGTGTGGACCGTAAGGTCTGTTGTGGTCTGTGATTCTATGTAACTCTATGTAACTCTCTCTCTCTCTCTCTCTCTCTCTCTCTCTCTCTCTCTCTCTCTCTCTCTCTCTCTCTCCTATTTTTAAAACGCTATTGTTGTTTTCCAGTGCCTGTTGTGTGTGTGTATGAGTGAGGGGGACGGGGGAGGGGGGGGGGGAGGGGAAGGGTGAAGAGCTGCCCCTTCACCTGTCCCCTCCCCGGAAGAGGCTCACACACACACACACACACACACACACACACACTCTCACACGCAATTATACAAGTACTGTATATATGCGTTACTCTCACACAGGCACACTGACACATATGCACACACACACACACACACACACTGATATACAAATTAGCAAAAAAATTCAGCACCACATCCGTACACACAACACGTTAACGAATGCCCTCATACATACATACATACATACATATCACTATTTACACCCTCACTTACTCAAATACAAACAATACAAAACAAAACATACTTACGTACACACTTACAAAAAAAAAGTCAGATACCAAAACACATAATCTCAAATAAACCGAAATAAAACATACAAAAAAAAAGTCAGACAACACATAAAAAAAAAAAAAAAAAAAAAAAAACATAAATAAAAAGTCAGACAACACACTCATAATCTCAAATAAATCGAAACACACACACACACACACACACAAGAGGGGTCAAGGGAAGCCCAGGATATCCGGCCAGTTGTGGTCAGACTTCGATTCAACCAGCACCAGGGAACGGGATCTCTCCTTTCTTCCTTCCTTACTTCCTTCCTCTTTCCCCATTACCCTTCCCTCTCACTTTCACTACTCACTACTCTCTCTCTCTCTCTCTCTCTCTCTCTCTCTCTCTCTCTCTCTCTCATTCCTTTCTTCCTTCCTTCCTCCCTCTCCCTTTCACTACTCTCTCTCTCTCATTCCTTTGTTTCTCTCTTCCTTCCTCTTTCCTCATTACTCTTCCCTCTCACTTTCACTCTCTCTCTCTCTCATTCCTTTCTTTCTTCCTTCCTTCCTCCCTCTCTCCACATTACCCTTCCCTCTCACTTTCACTCTCTCTCTGTCTCTCTCTCTCTCTCTCTCTCTCTCGTTTTCATCCCATTATAGCCTCTATTTGCAAGTCCTTTCCTGCCCTGACCTGTTCCCATTCCCTATTCTGGCTCTTTGCCCTTTCACTATCTTCCTTATTCACATTTCTTCTTCTTTGCCTCTCCCATAATTTACTCTATGCTAGGGTCATTCCTCTTCTCTTGTCTTCCTTCCTTTTCCCTGTTTTTATTCCCTTGTCTTCCTTCTTTCTCCCTGTCTTTATTCCCTTGTTTACCTTCCTTTTCCGTTTTTATTCCCGTTTTCCTTCCTTTTCCCTGTTTTTATTCCCCTGTTTTCCTTCCTTTTCCCTGTTTTTATTCCCTTGTTTTCCTTCCTCTTCCCTGTTTTTATTCCATTTTGCAGCAACTCCTCCTTTACCCTGTTTTTATTCCCTTGTCTTCCTTCCTCTTTTTCCCTGTTTGTATTCCCTT
>JAWZYT010005333.1:27500-33527 GCA_034508575.1 Petrolisthes manimaculis
GCATGATGCCAAACGTACCTGTTACCACGTCTAACCAAAACACCAGGACTAGACACAGGTATCTTTTACTTCTACCTCCACACACGCCTAACCCAAATGTAAATACCACGAACAGTCACAATTATTTATTATATATATATATATATATATATATATTTGTTTTTATAAGTTTCTTCAGTCTGCAGTGTTGTTTTGTCCGGACTAAAGCACGTACTATACTGTACTGTACGATCACATCCAGAATATCAACAAAAAAGGGATTGCCTACCATAGTGTAATATCACTTACCTGTTCCCATGGTCACCTATGTCCACAATGCAAGACCTAAGGTGTACATACATATATATAGATAGATAGATAGATAGAATGATAGATAGAATGATAGATAGCAAGCTAGCTAGATAGGCAAAGATATACGAGTACATAGACCTATACTATAGGTAACTGATTGATCGTGAACAGATAGATGGACAGGTAGATAGGCATAAGCAGAGAAAAATAGATGGATTTTGTAATCAGATACACAAAGTGATATAAAGGTAACTCTATAAAAAAGTTTGTACTGACCACAATGACCAGATAAATCCAACGCATTGTAGTAACCTCAAATGAGTTTGAAGGGAAACCTAAGGTGTATTTCTATATCTATGTAACTGTACATTTCATTAAATTTTCTGTGTAACTGTACCTATACAAAATATTCTATGTAACTGTAGCTTTGTATAATATTTGATTGAACTGTACCTTTCTGGAGGAACTCAAGGTGTTGCCAGAGGATATCCCCCATGAAGGGCGGGGTACGGGCCAGGAAGGAGTCACGTCCCATGCCCACCAGATCCCTCCCTTTCATCTGGAACTCCTGCACCGACACTCCCTCCAGGCTGAAGTCCTTGATGGCCCACATGAGCCACTGCCGTACGTGATCTTCGGACCACTGCTTGGGATCTGTTTGGGTGAGAAAAAAACATTCAGGTTAGAAGAGGTTAATTTGGGTGGAGGGTAAGTTGGTAGGGTGAGGGACAGGGTAAGTTGGTAGGTGAGGGACAGGGTTAGTAATCAGAGTGAGAATAGAGGATAGGTAATAGTATGGAGGTTTGAGTTAGTACTTCGTGAATCCATGAGCTAGATTCTGAAAATATTTCCTTAAGTTTTTCTGACCTCAGAACTTTATGTCAGAATAAGTAAGTTCAAGTTGGATGATGTTAGACTACGTGTATCCCTAGTTAAATCTAAATTATCTCCTTCTATGTGGTTCAGGTTGGTTACATTTATATATAATTATATAAATGTAATATCAATAGTAACTTGGACAAAACAGGAAAAGATAAGATACCACATCGTTTATAATACTGGTGTTGTCATTCTATTTTCACAAGTTATAATTATATACTGTGAAACGTTAACCTCAGACTGTATCTATTACAATATTTCTTCACTACATTACCATATAATTACTGTATTCATATCTGATAACTTAAATTTACAATCACCTTCCATTTTCCATTTATATGTTAAATAGCATTATGTATTTCTTAAACACAGGTCACTACTTATGCATTTTGGATACATATTACAAAACATTATTTAACCCAGCAAATATTAAAATAAACTATACTGCCCACATCCTGAAGTCACTAATCTTTCCGAATAGACTACAACACCTTGGTATGGTTATAAAATATTAACTCTTACTAAAGTTATAAAATATTAACTCTTACTAAAGTTATAAAATATTAACTCTTACTAAAGTTATAAAATATTAACTCTTACTAAAGTTATAAAATATTAACTCTTACTAAAGTTATAAAATATTAACTCTTACTAAAGTTATAAAATATTAACTCTTACTAAAGTTATAAAATATTAACTCTTACTAAAGTTATAAAATATTAACTCTTACTAAAGGTAAATCATGAATGGTACCATACATACATACATATTCTTGATAAACAAGAGAGTCAGTGAGTGGTTAACAAAAGGTGATAAAAAATTATACATGGATTAATTATTTTCTCTCACCGATTAGAGCAATGATACAACATAAGGTTAATAAGTTTGGTGGGTTAGTTTAGTTAACCAGCTCATTAGTTTGTTACAAAAATAAATTGACAGCGAGGGTCACAGAATGATAAAATTCACACAGCTAATTAAATTCATTCACGTTTATCACCACATTTCTACAATTTTTTTTTGTTTGGACATGATAATACGGGCGCGACCGAAGCTAAATGATAAACACGAAACTGTGGAAAAACTAATATGGACATAATGGGAAAAGATAGGAGTGAACGGTAATGTAATAACGGTGTGGAATATTGACACTCTCTCTCTCTCTCTCTCTCTCTCTCTCTCTCTCTCTCTCTCTCTCTCTCTCTCTCTCTCTCTCTCTCTCTCTCTCTCTGTTTCATGCTTTTCTTAGAACAGGTGATATTCTGTACTTATTTCCACTCTTGTTCTCACGATAAATAATCATATATATTTTATTTTACTATCGATCTAACTACACTCCTATAATTACCAGTACTTAAACTCACTGTCTGTCTGTCTGTATTGTCCTAAGAAATGTATAATGTTTTTCCGGAATGTTACCTTATAAAATGTGAACACCCTCTTCCCCCTATACCTATAATTCATTCTTCATTGCCCTGGTTTGGTCATCATAAGAGAAAATGGGAATGGTGTTGTGTGGATGGTGATGATGGTGGTGGAGTCAGGTGTTGGTTATGGTGACACTATTATAAACCTCGATAGAGTGAGTGAGAGAGAAAGAGAGAGAGTGAGTGTGAGTGAGAGAGAGAGAGAGAGAGAGAGAGAGAGAGAGAGAGAGAGAGAGAGAGAGAGAGAGAGAGAGAGAGAGAGAGAGAGAGAGAGAGAGAGAGAGAGAGTGAGGTGAGATAGTAATGTCAGGTGCAGGTTATGGTGGCACTATATAGAGCTGGGTAGGGTGAGTGTGATGATGCCTGTAGGAGGGGGGGTAGGGGAGGGGGGGGGGAGCGGGGGGGAGGGGAGCGGCACTACTATCTCATAACGGGTGTCGGCTTTGTGATCGACTGTGCTTTCCATTCCCCTCCCCTCTCCTTCTCCCTCACTCCCTCTTTCCCTCCCTCTCCCTATCCTTCTCCCCCATTCCGTCCCTCCCTCTCTTCTCCTCTATACCGTCCCTCCTCCTCCTTCTCCCCTCACTACCTTCTCCCTCCTCCTTCTCTCCATACCGTCCCTCCTCCTCTTTCCCCTCACTACCTTCTCTCTCTCCTTCTCCCCCATACTCTCCCTCCTTTTCCCCTCACTACCTTCTCCCTCCTTCCATGGATAAGATGCACATAGACATACAGATAAAAAAACGTACACACACAGTCACGCTCAATTACCAATACTCACAGACTCAGCATCTATATGTATAGTTAATGGTGCCACTCACATGATGACCCCCTTTCACTCTATGCCACTCACATCATGACCCCCTTTCACTCTATGTCACTCACATGATGACCCCCCTTTCACTCTATGTCATTCGTTGGTTAATATTTCAGTAATGATACACGTGTTCTACCCTTCATACGTCAACCCTTCAAGTTAATGAAATACAGTGTATTCTCCTACACAGGCTGTATGATAACTGTGCAGCCTCTATCTATCATCAACGTGCACCTAATGTTCAGTTATCTATCTATCTATCTATCTATATATATATAATATTTATAGATACATATTCGTTACAATTCGTTACACATTCGTTACTTACAATAACAAAATCGGTGCTTATAGTTCTTTTATTTATATATCATGTATACTTTTTTTCTCACAGAACACAGAGAGGGGTGATTACATTATTACATTACCCTACTGTTGTGTCCCTCCCCCCCCCCCCCCTTCACTGTACCCTGGGTTTAATAAGGTCACCATCATCATGACAATCACCACTATCCTCGTCATCATCACAACCAACCCACAATGAAAACAGGTGGTGTGTGAAGGGGTGTTGTGTTGTGTTGTTGGTTGAGCTGTGTTAGGATTGTGATGTGGGCAGCAGCAGCAGGAGTGTGGGGGGAGTGGAGGGGGGGGAGTCAGTAAGGGGTCTGTAGTGGACCTGGCTTTAACTACTGTACTTATCTCCTCCCCTCCTCACCCTCCCCCCCTCCTCCTCTCATCTTTCTTCACTGTCCACCTCTCTCTCTCTCTCTATCTCTCTCTCTCTCTCACACACACACACACACATACACACGCACCTGACACTACTATCCCACCTCTCTCTCTCTCTCTCTCTCTCTCTCTCTCTCTCTCTCTCTCTCTCTCTCTCTCTCTCTCTCGTTGTAATACTTTTTCTCTAGTTTTCTTTTCTATTTTATTTTTTATTCTTTTTGGCTCACCCCTCGTCTATATACCCTTTCATCTTTATTCCTACAGCCACCACCACTACCACCTGTAACCTTCCATCACCACCATTTCCACTAACACCTCCCCTTCATCACTATCATCATCACCACTACAACCACCTATTTATCATCAACACTCCTCATTGTCACCTCAATCCTCAATCATCACCAACACCATCATCAACATTTCCCATTCAAGTCTCCATCATCACCATCACCAACACCACTCACTCCCTTTCACCACCATACCTTCATCCCACGTTTAACTCCCCTTCATCATCATCATCATCACCACCACCACCACCAATGAGTGCCACCTGCGCCCCCCCCCCCCCACCCTCACTGACCAACCAACCACCTGCAGCAGCCGTCCCGCACCCCAGCATCACTCACAACTAAACACCCGAGTGGACCAGATTACCCGGGGTACAAGGCTTCCCCCCAAACCCCCTCCCTTCCCCCCAACACACACACACACATATACACATAAACACCCTACACTGTATTCCTCTACCCTACACACACTCCCTATAGGCCTACTGTATTCTCCGCTAACCTACACACACTCCCTATACTGTATTATATTCTACATTCAAAATTTCTCTTATAGTTTTTTTGTTAGCGTCCGCCTGTATCATAATATTATATACGGTGATTTATTATAATATATATATTGTATTGTTACGATGTGTGCCGACGTCATCGTATATTGTGAAGTACTGTACTGTGGCAGGGTGTGTTCTTTTGTACATACTGTGTACATACTTATTACTCGCTGTTGTTGTTGTTGTTGTTGTTGTGTGTTATTGTGTTACGATGTGTTACCTCGGGGTATGTTACGTTCTGTTGTTTTGTATTGTGTATATTGTACTACTGTGTATAAACTTATTACTTGTTGTAGTTGTTGTTGTGTGTGTTATTGTGTTACGATTTGTTGCCTCGGGATATGTTATACTGTGTTGTATTGTGTTGTGTTTCCGTGAACCTATTAAAGTTAAAATCCCATAGTTAGCATGGAGTGGTGCATATAGAATTTTATATCCTTTATTATTACCTCTACCACTTCCTCTTTTGATGTTCTCC
The DNA here is from genome assembly GCA_034508575.1 of Petrolisthes manimaculis. Taxonomy (NCBI): domain Eukaryota; kingdom Metazoa; phylum Arthropoda; class Malacostraca; order Decapoda; family Porcellanidae; genus Petrolisthes; species Petrolisthes manimaculis. The sequence goes on from JAWZYT010005333.1 coordinate 32,957, forward strand.
CTCGTCATTTCCTTTTCTCTCCTCTTCTTCCTCTACCGTTCCCGGTATTGTGTTTGTTTGTTGCATTTATTTATTTATCATTTTTTAATACCGCTATCTCTCCCTGTCAATCTGTCATCTCTTTCTTCCCACTCTCTTCATTTTCACACACACACACACACACACACGCGTACTTACTCTCTCTCTCTCTCTCTCTCTCTCTCTCTCTCTCTCTCTCTCTCTCCTCTCTCTCTCTCTCTCTCTCTCTCTCTCTCACGTCAAACAGCACAACGAAACACAACCCCCTCACTGCTATATCACTGATGGAACTGACCTCGATGTGATGAATTGAACGTGATGACTCCATAATGAACGTGAGGACGAACGACAACAATGACGACCATGAACACCAAAATGAAGGACGAATGAAATAACCAGAGGGACAAAAATAATGATGATACAATGAACACCAAAATGAAGGACGAATGAAAGAATAAGAGGGATAAAAATAACAACGATACCATGAACAAAAGAGAAAATAATTAAAATAAAGGAAGAGAACCGAGAGTAAAAATAAAATAAAATAATATAT